>PGIR01000192.1:0-75786 GCA_002812735.1 Scedosporium dehoogii
TTTTTTTTTTGAAGGCGAGACGCGTAAAAGTCGTGGTGTCACCCGGGGTCTCGAGTGTCCGGCAAACAATGCCCCTTTTTAAAAAAACAAAGGTCTCAGGAACTGGAGTTCACTATTTCAGTAACCTCCTCTTCCCCGTATTTGCCGCCTCTCGCTAGCACTGGGTTATATACACTCCAAGCTGTCCGGAATTTAGAGGCCAGCTCCCGAACATCCAGCCAAGTATTAACAAAGGACCGAGAAGTCGAATGAACGGAACCGGCGTCGAAGGTGGAAAAAAAGGGAAATCCGATTAAAAAGTTCCCTTTCTCCCTTTCCTTGCACTTGTTTGTATCCCCGGAATGCACCAACGGTTCAAGTCGTGACTGGCTCTTTCCGAATGCACCAGTGCCGGTTACGTGACCACTTGCAGTCAAGGACAGGACGGAACAAAAAGAAAAAAAAAGGAAGAATTGCTGTCACGAAACCCAGCCCACCATGATTCGAGACTTCCAGCTCTGGAACTCCCGAAGATGGGGATGGAGAATTGCAATGTTCTAGATGGAGGGGAGGCGAAGCATAAGAGATGTGGTGGAGGGGGGATTAGGAGGAAGAAACGAGCTCTAGGTTGATGGGAGCAGGGGAGGGGAAGAACAGGAACAGGGAAGCCAAAATGGCTTTGGAGGTCATGGGCTCGTTAAACTGTAGGGAATACGGAAGAGAACGTGGAGGGTTTGATAGGGTGGACAGAGTCTGTGATGGTCTTGGTGTGTCTGGCGCTGGATGGAAGCGGCTAAAGTGAAGCCTTACGGAAGTCACATGGGGAGAGCCAAATGACTAATCGACGAAACGGGTTGAGGCTAAACCGTATCGGGAACCTACGTAAGCTACGCAATTAAAAACGGAAACCCGTCTCGAACCGTCTTGGCTGAGAGTCATTGGACAAATGAATGGCACCACTTCAAACACATGAATCAAGCAAGCACGCCAGACAAGTGATCGTCTCTCACCCAGGCCGTATTTGCGTCATTCTGGTGCTCTCTCAGACAACTTAGGGAAAACGGGGGGACTTCACTGGGAATACGGATAGATCAAGCCAAACCTCTGGCAAGCGACCCTTGCGAGATAGTTAGTATCTCGTAAGGACGTACTATGTCACAAGGCATCAAGGTACTCAAGCAAAATAAGAAAACACTAGTTGAATGATCAATTGTTACAAACCAAAGCCCGCCGGGGCATCCATCCACTTCGCCGGAATACATCGATTGCTCCATGTTGTCTCGCGAAAAGCCAAAGCCACCAACTTCCGCCCATACCATGTTTATCCGCTTCCTCCACGACCGTTGCAAATCATTAATGTTACAGCTCAGGAAAAGAAAGGACCCAAGAAAATGCCATCGATGTTAGGAGATGAAAGAGAAAAGAAAAAGAAACGAGTATAGAGCCGTTATGCCGCGGCTTCCTCGACCTTGGCCTTCTTGGACTCTTCCGGCTCGGCATCATCTTCAGCCTTACGCTTTCCGTTCGTCTCGGCAGTGGGTGTGCTAGGCTTGGACTCGTCCTTCTGCTCCTTTTGCTTCTTGCGTACAAGTCCGCTCAGGTCAGTAGCCGTCTTCTTGGCTTCCTGGATGGCCGCCTGCTTCTCAGCAGAGGATCCGCCAACGGCGGCACCGAGGATACCACCCAACTTCCCAAGGCCCTGTTCGCCGTAAAGAGTCTCATTGAGATCGATAGGCGGTCCGCGAAGATCAACCAACTATATTACCTCTCGCGTTAGCGGTTGTCATTGTAGAAGGCGTAGTAGTTGGGAGTGTGGTGCCTATAGAGATTAATAACTTACCCGCTGCTCCATGTCCGCAATGATGTCCTTGACATCCGCAATCTCCTGTCTCGTGAGTTCGTTATCCTCAGGAGACGCCATGGTCGCAAGGTCAACCTCCTTGGCCTGGAGCTTAAGTTTCGTGCTCTCAATGGCAAGCTCCAGCTCCTTGACAGCCTCGTCCCGCTGCTCCTGGTCCACAGAGTCGGTCTTGTTACCACCCTCGTCCGTGGTGATGGAGGCGAATTCGAGGGCAAGAGATAGTTTAAAGTGGGCCTCGGCGATGATCTCCGATTCCTTGGGATACAGCTGCTGCTTGTACTTGAGAGACGCGCGTGAGTCGGTGATGGCATTGGGGTACCTTTCGTTCTCGAGGGAGATCTCTGCGAGAAGATCGTGGGTGTCCGCCAGGCGCTCCTTGACATGTCTCAGCAGCGGATCGTCATCGCCCTCCTTTTCTTCATCCTCGGTCTTTTCCCGAGACTCCAAGTTCTCGAGCTTTTTCGAATAGAGAACCCTCGCGAGGTCGAGAATCTCAAAGGCCACGGCCAAGTCGTCATCCTCTTCCTCCTCTTCTTCTTCTTCTTCTTCGTCACCACCCTACAAAGCCCAATCGGTTAGCACTTGGAACCACTGGGGAAAAGAGAAGTGAGAATAGCTTACCTCTTCCTCCTCCTCATCGGAGTCCTCAAAGTTCTCATCCCCCGTAAACTGGAACAATGGCTTCTTCGTACTCGGCACGGCCACCTCCGTCTTCTTCTCCTCTTCCTTCACCTCCTTCTTCCCCCCCTCCTCAACCGCCGACGAACCGCTCGGCTCACCCTTCTTCTCCTCCTTAGTCTTCGCCTTCTTCCCCGCCGGCGCCTTCTTCTGCTGCTTATCCCCGCCGGCCTTGCCTCCCAACACATCGCTCTTGGCCTGTCCCACCTTGAACAGGCTCCTTCCGTATAGGAACAGAATCTCTGCATTTTCGGGGTCCATCTCGCCGTTCATCTCGGCCTGCCTCTCTGCCGCCTTGGCGTAGCACTCGGCCGACTCCTCGTACTTCTTCTTCACGTAGAGGGCCGTGCCCTTGGCGCATAGGTCGGCGAGGGTGACCTTTCGCGACTTGCGCTCCTCCTCGTCTTCCTCCTCTTCATCGCCGTCTTTCGTGGCGTCGGCCGCGGGGGTCTGGGCGTCGTCGACGTTAGCTCCTGTGAGCGGAGGCGCGGGTTCGCTGGTGGTCGGTTCAGTGGTGGTGGGCTGTTCGGTGGCGGTAGTGGCTACTTCTTCCATAGGCACGGCCTTGGGCTCAGTTGCGTCGGACATTTTTGCGTTTCCTGCGTTGTCGCGGAGGTTTGGTGAAAATTGATTGAGGTTGGAAATCCGTCCGAGAGATGAATTGGATTTTGTAGGGCGAAAAAAATTGCGGCAAGGCAAGTTTTCTTCAGCAAACAAGCTCCAAGCTAGGTTTCTCTCGTGTGACGAAGGGGGGGAAAATTAGACAAATCAATTAGAATTCCACCAAGTTGTACAGATGAAGTGGATGAAGATGAAATTTGCCCCGGCAAGTCCAATGGGAAGGTGGAGAGGGGGTAGAGAGCCAGGAACGATGAAGGGGAAGGGACGATTCGGAAGAGTGGGTGGGACATGCGACTTGAGAAGAGTGACGCGATCCTGATTCTGATCTGGAAGGAGCGCGTCAGCAGAATTTGGGGAATGCGGAAAGCGGGCTCTAAGACTTGTCTTTGCACTGTGCAACTGATGGAAAATCCAACCCGAGCCAAGAGTATCAACAGTTACAGGAACAAAGAGAGCACATCACGCATCTGGCATTATTCTTGAAGTTGAGATTTAAACCGAATTGAGGAGCAGCTGCGGATTGACAACTTGAGATAGACTTTACAGCACTCAAACGGCCTCCTGAACATGCCCTTTTCAGAGGCGTCTTAGCACATCGGCGAATCCTCAGCAGATAGATCCAATAAGCTCCAGCAAGCTTAACCTCTGTCCTTAGCGGTGATTGGCTCTTGGGAACAGGTCTTCCTCGGTAGATGATGTTTTAGGGCTGTCGATTATAGAGGCTCCGCCTGGCTATGGCAGAGATAATGAAGCCATAGAGATTCGTCGGCGTTGCCAATGTCCGCGTCGCATTTGGCTCCGGATCGATCCATGTTCTCCGAAATATCTCGGGACGGACCTCAACACCGATCTCAGGCTTAACCAGTTATTGGATGAGCTCCCGCATATACAGGAAGAAGGATGACCAAACTTTTTTGTATCTAAGGCTTTGATTCCAGGCTCCCAAGGTTTGAATGGGGAAGATGAAGGCGATTGCGGTAACGAGACTCCTTCCTAGCTCTCTCCTCGTTTCTGGTTCTGCACACAAGGATGCCTCATCCCATCATCGCCCTCAAACATCAAGCGCATAAAACACCTCATATTCAAGAAAACACATCTTCAACTCCAAATTAAGTGGTATTACTATGATACAAGCCCAATCTCCATCAATCTCCCCAAGTCCCCATTTCCACCTCAAACCAAAAAGGACCCCTCAAAGCCAGAGGGGGGCTTCTTCTTGATCTAAAACCCTTCCGTCCTATCCACTTCCAGTCTCTTCTAACACAGACTTTTCGAAGGGTGTGGGATTTATAGTTTCCCAACGACGTAAAGAGAACAAACAATTTCAAATACCTGCGGCGGGAAGAAAGATTACTTCCGCCCAAGCCGCAAGCTCTCTCGAAAGTGTGTCGTTGAGAGGGATATAGTGCTACTTCGCGTTGCAAAATAAGAGGGGAGAAAAAAGAAACAAGAAAAGGTAAAAAGGATGAGAGAAAAAAAAAATTCACGGCTCAACTGCCCTTCCAAGCCTCTTCACGTACAACTCACACCAAGAACAAATCAGGGGGAATCGTGCGCGGCAGTTCAAACCAATACCAAACGAGAAAAAGAAAATAACAACCAACGACTGGACCGCGTCTAATACTGGCAAGGGAGTTTGTTGGGAGTGAGGATCAGACCAGAATGACGGGAAATGAGGCGGGTGATTGACCCCCTTGCCAGTAGGAAAAAATAGAGTGACGATCAGTCCTTTAAATAGCAAAACGACAAATGACAGAAGAAATGGGAGCGATAAAATAAGACCACCTCCCCTCTCGCCTCCAGATGTTCCAAGTGAGCTTGACCACCCACCACCATAACCCTAGTTGTCCCTCCGAAAACCCTATAACCGCCGTTGCGAGTATATGTGTTTATGTATTCGTGCCAGAACCGCTCCGAGCCGAAACCATGGACTCAAAAAGGACATTAGGCATGTCGACATGACGAGTTATGAGAAAGCGAAAACCATGCGCCATGAAACCCAGCCAATACCGATGCCTTAGTCCTTGAGCACCTTGTGCTTGATCTTGGAGAATATTGCGCTGATTCTGTTCCTCCTCTTCTTCTTCGCGGCGGCGGCATCCGAAGTTCCGTTAGCGGCGGGCGCCTCGGCAGCAGCAGCAGTCTTATCGGTGGGTTCAGCGGCAGCAGCAGCGGCGGGCTCTTCGGCAGGAGCGGCGGCAGTGGGAGCAGCAGCCTCAGCAGGCGCAGCAGACGTCTCAGCGACAGCGGGCGCAGGCTCGGGCACGGCGGCGGGAGCAGTCTCGGCGGGCTTCGACTCGGCAGCGGCAGGGACCTCGGGTACCTTCTGGAGGAGCTCGGACTCGACCTCGGCCTTCTCCTGGACCTCGGCGGGGATAGCGCTAGCCTCGGGGGCAGCGTGGGCCTCCTCTTGGCTCTCCTTGACGATCTCGGGGACGGTGGCGGCGGCGGGCTCCTTGGGCACTTCACCAGCGAGCTTAGCAGTGGTAGAATCAGGGGTGACACCGCCGATGACGGCGGCTCCGGGTGCAACGGGCTCCTTGGGCTCCTTTGGCACTTCCCCGGCGAGTTTGGCGGTTGTGGATTCAGGGGTGACACCACCGATGAGGGCGGCACCGGCGGCGACAGCGGCACCAGCACCGCCGATGATGGGAAGGCTAGACTCGGGAATCAAGTTCTTGGAAACGGGAGGGAGCGCGTCGGTGTCAAGGCCGGGGAGCGCATCGGCCTTCTCGTAGGATTCCTTGTCAAGCTTCACATTCTTGGTGATATCCTCGGCGGCAGGCTTGGGCACCTCCTCACCAGGTGCAAGCTGGATGGGGTTGAGCGCGACATCGGTTGCGGGGAGGGGGTTAACGCTGACGGTCTTGTTGGCCAAGTCGTCGGCCTCGGGGAGAGCGTCGGCCTTCTCATAAGATTCCTTGTCAAGCTTGACGTTCTTGGTGATGTCTTCGGCGGCAGGCTTGGGAACCTCCTCGCCGGCGGGAAGGTCGACAGGGTTCACCGCGCCCGGAGCAGCGGGTAGAGGGCTGATGCTGACGGGCTTGTCGGCGTCAGCGCCAGAAGGTAGGGCGTCGGCGTTCTCGTACGACTCTTTGTCAAGCTTCACGTTCTTAGTAATGTCTTCGGCGGCAGGCTTGGGAACCTCCTCGCCAGCCTCAAGCTTAACGGGGTTCACGGCTCCGTCGGCAGCAGGGAGCGGGTTAACGCTAACGGGCGCGTCGGTATCAGGTCCGGAAGGTAGGGCATCGCTCTTCTCGTACGACTCCTCGTCGAGCTTAACGTTCTTGTTAATATCCTCGGCGCTCGCCTTGGGCACTTCCTGGCCGGGCTGGAGTTGGATGGGGTTGACAGCGCCGTTCGCGGCAGGTAGAGGATTTACGCTGACTGGGTTGTCAAGCTCAGAGAGGGGAGTGGCAGGGAACTGGCCGGGGGCGTCGACGGCCGGCGTCGCAGCCTGGTCGCTAACGGCGGCGGCCGCGACGGGCTTCTCCTCCTCCTTGGCAGCAGGCTTCTCCTCTTCGGCGGTAGGCTTCTCCTCGTCGGTAGCGGCGGCGTCCTGAGACGCAGGCTCGTCGCCGGAACCGGACTCGTCGCCCGCGGGAGTGGACGCCTCAGCGCCGCCAGCAGCGGCCTTCTTCTTGGCCTTCTTCTTAGCCTTCTTCTTCGCCTTCTTCTTGTCGGCGGCGCTCTCTACGGGTACGGCGCCCGCGAGCTGGGCGGTGGTGGAGTCGGGGGTGACATTGTTTAGGAGGGCGGCGGCGGCGGCAGCCTTGTCGTCAGCCATGGTGATTAGACTGGGCTCGAGGACGTTGTTTAGGTTGCCGTTGTTGTCAGACTCTTGGGGTGCGTCGCCGTCAATGGACCAATTTCCGTCGACGAAAAACTTTGAGGATTTCGCGGTAAAGCGTCAGCTGAATGGTGTCCTTTCCTTCGATGTTTTTGTGCAAGTGCAATTGAAAAATAAGAAGAGAGGAAAGAGGGCAATTGATATATTAGAGCCCTTCCTGGGACGGTGTTAAGATGATTAAGATTTAAAAGATTTAATCGGAAGAGTATTTTCAACCGATGATAGGTGTAGTTGTTGTGGGAAGGAAGAAAAAAAACGGAGGAAATGACAGGAAGAGATTTTGATTGCGAGGATCTGGTAGTGTGCGAGAGAAGGGTAAAAGGTGTGATGAGGAAGGTCAGAGGTAGTAGCGGGTTTCCGGGTAATGAAGCTCCCACTTGTCAGGCTAGGGATCAATTGATGTACACATGGGGGGGAGCGACTTGGAGGGGGGGGCCAAGCAAAGAAGGAATGGGACCTTCAAGTGATGCAATTGTTGGAGAGGCAATGGCCAAAATGGGCCAGGGTCGGGGGAGCCAGGCTAAGCTTAAAGGGTATCACTGGGTCACTTTGACTGCAGTGGTACATCATCGAGCACCAATATGTACTGGGGTCTGGCGCTGCCAGCCTATAGAAGGACTCAAATGCGGTCTCAGAAGGAACATTAGGCCTAGCCTGCTGGCCACATGTGCAGCTCTGTACATGCGTATAACTGTGCATGAGTTGATCAATTCCTCTGCGAAGTCACAGGCCTGCAGCCTAGTGGGGCACTTTCCTCAACTTCCTGCTCAGAAGATCAATGTCGTAAGTGCTTGGGCTGCTCTTGCTTCCCACGACAAGCGAGCGAGGATAGCACTCAAGTGTACCTTCTGTAAAACACTTGAGTACAGAGCAGAGTGTATCGGCAACATTGTGCTTCGTAAGTACCAAGGTACAAAGGTACGGCGAACACGAAGTCGAACAAATTGAAGTGTACTTCGTACATTAGTGCAGCTTGTTGCGGAGCAGGGTCGAAGATTGGGGGACAGGACGGGAGGAGCGGACTCTCGACGTGAGCAATACTGAGCATACCATCCCAAAGTCGCTCCCGTTATTACAGCAAGGCCCATAATTCACACCTTCATTTTGGTCGGACATGGGCACACGCTGCGCTCAATTGCCCCCGTTTCGTCTGTACTTTGTAACTGAAGGATGACGCCGCTTGGCTTGGTAATGTAGATTAAGACATCAGTGTATATGACACGGCGGCGGTGAAGCTTGAAGTGGGTATGGGTTGCAGCACAACTCGCCACAGCTGACCTCTGGGTTCAATTGGCCCGAGAGCGCCACTGTCTCAAGCCAACAGCCTCATGGTGCAGTTGGAACAACGGCCTTGACGGGCTCTAATTGGGGTCACGAGACAGTCTAGAAGAGGGTCCAGATCAGGCAGTTTCTCGTAAGTATTTCGTACGGGTAGGTACATTGTACACTTTGTCCACAATCCTAAAGAACAAAGGACGGACATATCAATGTTTCCCCCATCTGACATCTGACGGGAGATCCATCATCATTCGAAGCATACCAGTACTCCGTACGAAGTACGAGTACGAGAGGCGGGGGTGCGTGCGTGGACGGTAAGCAACTTGGTTGCGACGCTTTCAATAGTGGCTGCCTGGGCCAGTGGTCACTTGGCCGATTGAAGCCACAGTCTGCAGGTACACTCAAATTATCCGTCCAGCCTTTCCACTCGATCGCGGCTTCAAAAACCATGCTGAGCTTGTTTCCGGTTTTGGCCCATCTTTCGTCCTGGATTCCATCTTGGCCCGTGTTCCCTTGCTGTTCTCTCCCCCAGCTTTTCAAGGGGTGCGACAAACTGAAACGGACAGGGCCAGGTTCAGGGTGTTGCTCGGATCTCAGGGTGAGCTTTGGGACGGGGCAGGGATAGAAATGAGCATTGGCCACCAGGGTTCATTTTGATTTCTCTGCTCATGTGCACGCGAAAAGCATGAGAAGTGCAGGAAAAACCCACCAGAATTGCGGCAGAAACCAGCTTCAATTTGTGCACCTGAGCAGCCCTGCATATCGATTCGTGATCTTTTCCCCGATTTGTGCTTGCAATTGATTCATTGATCCATTGATGCATTGGCGCCAGGCTGGTCTCGTCACCACTTTGCCACTTTGCCGAACCGGGAGGCGCCTTTGCATTTTGCATGCTCTTCCACTTGGGGTGTGCGGGCCAATGTCATCCAAGTAATGTCGAGAAAATTTCCAGGCCGGGCTATTGGTAGTTCTGAGCACAGAGATCAAGGATACCACGCCGTAGTCGGGCAGCGTACAGGAAGCTAAATGCAGGATCCACCGAACCAAAGGAAGCGTAATTTCACAGCAGGGCTATTAGGTCTAACCTTTTGATCACTCGCATACTTGCGACAGCCTCACTATACCCAAAGCGAGGTACACCCCCTTTTTTTGGGATTCGGATGCACAGTGCACTGCAGACTCACATCCAACGGCAACAGGCCCAGTCTCGTATCTTCGGAATTGACTCTCTTTGAGCCTTGCGGGGCGAAGTTGGACATGTCTCGGTTTCAAGGGACGGGCGCGGAAGCCACGCTTCTATTCTGGGTCTCGGCATCAAATGAGAAAAGTGTGGAAACGTGAGGAATAATTCAAGCAACAAGTGTGCTTTGTGGCAGGCCACGCAGCTGAAATCCGCACCGACACTTGGTGTGCCCTCTCTTTCGAGACTCCGTCGACTTGCCACACGAGAGAAGGGCACTGCCCTCGTTCTCAAAGACGAGCGAGCTGTTTCATCGCAAACACACTGGTTGCGGGTCGAGGGCAAAGCGAACTATCCCAGCGAACACATGGTAAAGCGGACCTGCTTCCGAAGCTGATCCCAGATATTGTCCACTAGACAAGTTTGGCTTTTAACCGCAGCCGCAGCCGTGAATTCTTCAAGCGGGATGAGGTTTGACGATCGCAAACCGGTTGATTGGGACGGTACTCGGCGGAAGAAAAAGAATACTGATTGTTGAAACTCCACAAACCTTGTAATATATCTTGCTCGAAGCATCTGGAATCGCAACCGTTTTCGTAAAGCTATCGTCGCCGATCTTGTCCAGTTTCTCGGACTTGGACCAGTTATCGAATGTGCCCGTCACGTACACCTCCTGCGCCGGCTTGTTCCTGCTCACCGAGACGGTCCACGTTAGCAGCTGATAGAGAATGGTAGACGGGAAGGCCAGTGTCGCGAACGCCGGGCTGCGCTGGAAAGAGAATGGCTTTGCGCCGGGTATCCTCTTGTCCCAGTGCCAAGGCGAAGCTCCTTTCCAAGTCGAGGTTCGCGACAGAGCCACGGGCTTCCTGATCAGGGTGTCATGATGTCATTAGGTGCCAGATGTCGGATCCGACCATACCATTTGAATGTAAAAGTGCTCATGTTGATGGCGAGAGACGGGATATAAGCTTCGTTGATTCGATACCCGGCGGCTCGGGGTTAGTGAGGATGGCCTCCTTGGGATGACGTGCAAGAGGGGTTCGCAGGATGGAGCGGGCGGGTCGGAGAGGATGTCGAGAGTGCTGGAGTGTCGTTGGAGCTATTACATTAATAATAATAAAGGCGCTTTCTGGAAAGAGCAGCAAAATAGTTCCAATTATAAAATTCGCTGGGCGATGAGGAAATGTCGCAAGATGAGTCCAGAGATGTCTTACAAGCGGAGCGGGGGACAAAGAAGGTTGTGAGAGCTAAGAGCTATGGGTGGGTTATGTTGGAAAACGAAGCACCAGACGCCTTTAAATGACGGATTGCGCCAATTCTCAGGAGTAATTCGTTCCTTCCTTCCATCTCGTATTATATTAATATGCTATACCCCAACATTTGACGCCATGACAGCTTTGGGAGGGGTCGACCAGTACAATTGTACTTTACTACTTCGTACATGTCATCATGGAGCTGCATCATCGATGCATCATCAAGGTACCACGAGCGGTACCGACAGATACCTTATTGGCTCCTCATCAGCCTCGCAGGAAGCCACCGGGAGCAAGTACATGCGAGAAATAAAGGGGTATCTGTGAGTTTAACTATCTATTAGTTACTTTCGGAGCTGGTCTGCTGGCTTATCGGAGGGCGTCCACTTCGTACATACATCGTGCTATCAATCTTGACAGGACAGGGGTTCTTATCATGATTTTAGTGTTCATGGTTGGGCAACACAGCCAGGCTAAGACCTCAGCTTGGAGTAGCCATGAGGGGCTCGGTGGAGGCTCCCATGTTTGGCAGTTTTTTAAAACTAATTGCTCCTAGAGTCCCTGAGGAATTGAGATACGGGCTTATATCGAGAGTCTTGACCTTGGGCTTGGTTTTCTGACTTCTCTTGAGATGGGACCTTCATGACCTTGTGGTGAGGACTGATGAGTCTGATTGGTCCAAGCTCCAGATGCTCCAACAAGACCTTATACCAGCTGTCACCAACTGACAAAAATACAGGACGCGGCACGCCGACCAGAACTTATCTACGAATGACCCAAAGACACAACATCGGAAGCAACAAGCACATCTCTCCTCATCGAGACACCCCGAGAAACACAAATTGCTCGACCACTAAGTGACTCCCGACAGCGGAGCGCAACATGGTCAACGAGCGCGCGGCGAAATGGCCTCAAGGGACCATGGGTCGGCAGAGCGGGCCGAAAGAAGAGGGCACGAGTATTTCCCAGAGTCAGATGGGCAAGCTAGTGATGTGGCCCTCTTAGCTGCTAAAGCTGGCTGCTCCTAAGACCTTGCTCGAAGTCAGCCATCCTCCCGAGCTGGCCCCTCTCTTCTACCTCTCTCCTCTCCCCAACCATCCGGAGCACCAGCATGCCCGCCATGGACTCTACGTGTGTTCAGACCCAACTGGGGCATGGCCTACACCAGCTGCTCCCTGGAGTGCAGTTCCGTAGACTCCATAACCTCTGATAGCATTAAAATTAGCACCCTTCTCGAGAAGCAGTTTGATGGTGGCATTATGGCCTCCCATAGCTGCTGCTTGGACCGCAGTTTTCCTAAATAATACATTACGTCCAGGAATCCGCAGGGATGTCAGACCAGAGTACTGACGATGGGTGATCTCTGCACTCTTCGAAGCCAAGTAAGTGGAAAGTAGGCTCGCATTCTGCGTCACATCCGCCTCCGGTTCATCCAAGGGCGGCCTCTTCACTTGGGCTCGCTCCATTTCCCTTATGGCGTCCACGACAAGCCTCTTCGGTTCGACAATGGGTCGATTCTCTTCATCTGATAACCCTGGGAAAATGACTACTTCCGGGCAGACTGACAACTGCTCGAGAGGGGCAGCTTGGGCACCGCCCCAATCAATAACCCCTGTTAGATTGTATTCATCGTCGAAAAGCATATTGCCAAAATGCAGATCGACATGACACAGGGGAAATCCTCGATGATGATTTTTGTCAGAGCCGTTTTCATGACCCAGCATGCCGTCAGCCAGTGCGGGTCATCTGGGTGCATGGCCGTTATGCCCCTGTTTTCTCCCTGTCTCTGGTTGTAGAAGTATTGAGGCTCTGGTGTCCTCATCCACAGCCTGATGCGGGATCCTCGCGATCCAGTACACTTTGTCTAAGGATGCAAGTTCCAGGACCATATTATTAAAGCCAGATGTAAACTACGTCAGGTTGATGCTGCACTCAACATAGGACGGCAAATATGGTTCGTGCCTCCTTCATGACTCTGCTGCGCGAGTCTTGAGATATTCGAAGTTGGCCGATGTATGGAGGAGCTGGATTCGCTTGTATTTGTCCAACTCCGGATCAAGTTTACCAAAACCTGGCCAGTGATCGCTTAGTCTTTCCATTCTTGTAAGATGATTTCAGCACCCAGCTGGAGGCGACGGTTCGGTAGGGAGCTCACAGAGTTGCAGAGGTGATGAGTGAGAGAGAGAGAGAGTCGGAAAGCATTGAAGAGAGTGATGGGAACTTTACTGCACACCCAGGACCATTGGATTGACATATAGTCCTACGTATTCCCAGAAGCACTGCGACTGGGGAAGAATCTACCCTTCCAATTGCAAGTAGTGTACGAATCACGGCTTTTTGTCGTGCCTCGCACAATATATTAGAGGCCGAAGGAAACGAATATACATCATCATTGTTATTGAATGCCACCCTTCTACCCAGAGGGAGGTAATCCTAGTTAGCACTGTCCCCTGAAACTACAGGATTCTTGACCTCCCTAAAGATCGAGAGAGAGGAGGGGAGTGAGCCTTGGAGGCTAAACGCTAACAATAATATATATGATATATCCGTGTCATACACATTGCAGATTGCTAGCTCATGAGATAATCGATACTATTGCCCAAAGACGGCGAACCTAATAGGCAGAACTTGTACAGTAGCCTGGCAATACGCCGTCCCTGCCCCCCCGACCTACTCTCCCTTCCTACCCTCGGCCCCTCACCACAGAGTAGTGTAGAACAAAGAGGTGTGAGCATGGCTAAGGTTACACTCTGTACAACGGCACAGTCAGAATTGAAATGCGCATGGCAGCTTACAAGTAAAAAGGGGAAAATACTCGCCTGGGGGGGGAACTCATTAAGGAACAGTTCGGCGTCGACCAGTAAGGGCAGTTCAGATTCGGGCAGCGCAAAAACTTGTCCGCCTCAGAACCACAATTTTTGCACCTTGGAAAGGTCACTGGCTTCCACCTGCTGAAATCAACAGGGCTAGCGGTTTGCGAATGAGTAGTCATTGTTGAGAATTTTGAAGTGCAAGTGCTGGTGTTGAAGCATTGAGTAAGGTCAAGGTAGAACGGTAGAACAGTGGAATGGTAGAGGACCTGAGTATGATTGAAAGATCTCTGGAAGTGTTCGATGGAGGGTGATAGGGATGGATTTTGTTTTTCCTTGCTGAGATAGAACGGGACATCTGCCCCCTTTATAATCTTGTCCAGACCCTCGAGGCATCACAGGATCTCTCTCTCTTTCTCTCGCCCCCATTTTAGATGCTTGCACCAAGTTGTTGAAAGACGGGAAGAGAGACACGCCCGACCTAGGCTTCCATCGTCGCGATCGAGTGGGCGCAGGTCTGGTTCCCCAGCATTAAGGCTGATCAAGAAGGGTACACGAAAAACATCAGGGCGAACAGGGGAACCGAGCCCTCTGGGCCGTTTTCTGGCGAGAGGCTTAGACAGGGTCTAGTCCTCCTCAACCGTGTAAGAGTTGTGTCATTTCGCAAGTTGGTCGGCGCATATATGATCACAGTCTCGTACATAATAATTGAATACGAACGATCTCTCGCCCACTCAGCGTTTGTGTTCGGATGCTGAGCAACCTGTAAGTTATCACAGGCCTTGAAGCAGGATGCCGCGCGGTTGGCGTAACCCAGTAAAACCAGCCAATTGCATTTGAATGTGCTGTCTTACGGACCCACCGCGCTAGGGCGTGTACGACCACAGTGGTGGCGTTTACTGGAAAGAATAACTTCAGTCAAAGAACTTGGGGGATACAAAATTTACCTTGGCCCATACAATCCAAAGAGTCATGTGGAAAAATAGATTTCAACTGGTACCTGGAGGCGTCGCCGTGGAATCTCGAGGAACCTACCACCGCTGTGGAGGGACAGGAAACAGGAAATAAGAAAATGGAAAAAGGTAAAATGTAAATGGAGGATGGAAAAAGAAGCATTTGGGGCGTTATCTTCAGTGCCTAACAATTCAGAATTTCAGGTCCGCTATATGGAGCCAGGTCACGACAGATACAGTTCCGACTATCGTTACGCCATATCGGAACGCGACCGACATTCAACCAACAACAGCGTCTTGCTGCCTTGAAGGCCTGTAAACTGGTGATGGCTAGAGCTTGCAATATCGATAGAAGGCGTACACTTTCATGGATCTCGAGACGAACTTATGCGGAGAGTGGATACGGCTATGGGGGAAATTTGTGGATTAATTGATTGATAACCGTCATCATTCATTGAAATTAAACCATGTTAATGCGAAATGGGTATCCTGTTGTTCCCTTCGCGTAGTCCCCAGCCTCCAATCTCGTCGGATCTAATTCGTAACATTAATCACCAAAGAAAGACAGGTCGTCATCTGAGATCTCGGATTCCGGCTCCGAGTACTCCTCGACGGTCTCGCCGTCCCCATCCCACCCCACATCATCGTCTAGTATCATGGTCTTCCCCGTCAAGACATCCAGTGACTGCCTTTGAAAGTTCGGATATGAATGAGTCAGGATCCTCACGGTCTTTGGCGATGCCATCCGCACCGCGAGAGCTTCCGCCTGTTCCCGCATGTCCGCCTTCAGCTGAAGCAATCCTCTACTCACGGGTCCGCATTGTCTCGAGTGAGACGCCGAAGTTATCTCTGGTAGATTCAAATCAAGACTCAAGTTGACAACCACCGTACTCACGCGTAGATTGCCATTAGGATCTCGGGGTTTCAGCACACCCGGGCAGATGCTGCGCATGCGTACGTGAAGCGTTCTAAGGCTCCCAAGAAGGGCACCGATGATGGGGCAAATATGACGACCCGCATCCCCCTCCCCCCGCCCTCTCGATGAAATCACAAAGTGGGTGGATAGGTCCAGCACGAGAACGCTCAGATTCTCCACCGAGAGTAAGTCTCGCATCGTGGGTAGTGAGAGGTGATAATATCCTTCAAAGGGGGGAAGATGCGCAGGGGCGGGGTAGCCCCAGGCTTGTATACGCAGGGTGCGCAACCTGCGAGATTTCTGAGCCATGATGGCAAGCTGCGCGAGGTTTGTATCTAGGTCTTTTAGCCAGGCATCGACCGCTTTGTATCCGTCCAGGGTGAAAGCGGAGCGGTTCGAAGCATTGGATTTCTGGCGATTTTCGTGGTAGAAACGTGAGATACGGACTTGATCTCCCCTTATCTTCAGGAAAAGGGCCTCCACGCTGTCCTGAAGCGGAGACGACTCTTCCGTAACCCCGGAGGAGACCAAAGCTCGCAGGTTCTCAGCAGAAAGTGTGATGTTCTTCAAGAACGTAGGTTGAGCGAATTCGAACCAGAGCTTGGAGATTGTGAGGTGGGCTAAATTCTCGCGGAAAAAAGACGAGTCGATGTGATCAAAAATTTGGCTCAAAATCTCGGGAGGTAAACTTAAAAGTGACATTGTGAAAACTGAGTAGCGGCGAGTTCTAGTGAGCTGCTTGGTAGAGAAAGCGGCATGTTTTATGGAGCGACGCGAGACCCATCCGTGGGCTTGCTCGTCTTACAAGCGAAGAGTTGAGGTCGGACACGCTGATTGATGTTGCGTTGTGAATAATCATTGAGGCTTAACAATTTAAAACGGCCCATACAATTACAACTGTACAATGTACAAGTACAGGACGGACCCACCCTATCCGCCTATCAAGCGGCGCCGTAAATTGTAATTGACACTTGTTAAATTTAGCGCCAGGCTGACATCAACGTCAATCAGTCTCTAAGCTCAAAAGTACCAAATCTTGTGTCCTTCGATCGCAGCTGCCTCGTTCTTGGACCTCGAGTTCTCAACACAATCCACCTTAATCCTAACCTCGACGGGTGAACATCTCCCTCAATCCCCATGTTATTACAATAGAACTACCCCGTCCCCAGTCTCCGTCGCCTCCCATTCTTTCAACCCACGCAAGATGCTCTCCCTCATTGGTTGGTGGTTCCTCCCACCAGTAAGTCCCCCAATTCCTTATCCCACATCCTCTCTTCCCAACCGACATCCCTAACCACGCTTCTCTCCCAGCTCGTCGCCGGCTGGACCCAGTCCATCTGGTACTCCCTCACCATCCGCGCCGGCGATCCCAAACCCCAACCCGGCCACCCCCGCTTCGCCCGCGACCGCCGCGCCATCCAAATCCTCGTCATCTCCCTCTACCTCCTCTACACCATCTACGAAGCCTCCTGGGACCTCCGCCGCCAAGGAAACTTCTACACCTACCTCGGTATTTCCCCGTCCGCCTCCGACCGCGAGATCAAATCCCGTTTCCGCCGCCTCGCCGCCGTGCATCACCCCGATAAAGCTGCCCAGGGCACGACCTCCGACGGCTCGGAATTCATACGTCTTAAGATCGCTTCTGACACGCTTCTTAATGAGGCGACTCGCTTCGCCTACGAGCGCTTCGGGCCCGCCGTTGTAGAATGGAAGGACTGCGCCTCGAGGTACGAATACGCCTTTAGGGGAACGGTCATGGGAGTTGTCCCCCACTACGTAATGTACGCCGTCGTCCAATACGCCCTCGGGTTTTTCGGATATCTCGACTTCGCGCGCTACTGGCGCTGGTTCTTCCTCGTCGCCATGGCCGCCTTCGAACTCCACATCACCACCCGACCCTCCTCCACCCTCCTCTCCCTCCTCAACCCGCTCCTCGAATCCCCGCTCTTCAACCACCCCCCCCTCCTACAATTCCAACTCGTCACGTTGGCCCGCCGACTCTGCGTCACCTTCTACATCGCCCTCTCGCAAATCGGACCCCTCGCCTTTCCCTCGAAACAACAGGGCGACTCCGATAAGGCCGTTCACGCGCAGATCGATCGCGCGACTGCGCTGGCTAATGAGGTCGATGACCTCTCGGGGAGGTTGTTGGATGTGGAGCTCTCGCCGTTTAAGGGCGATGAGGAGATGCTGAAGACTGTGAGGGGGAAGATTTCCGAGTGGTTGGTGCAGAATACGATTAGGGCTGATCCGATGGTGAAGGATGCTATGGGGCAGTCGTTTAGGAAGAGGAGGGTTGATGCGCCGGCCGGGGCGAAGGGGAATCGGTGATTGGATTTGGGGTGTACTTGTATTTGGACTGATTCGTCCTTTGCTGTTCTCTCTTGTTTTTTGTTCCCATGTACGTTATACATTTGATTTCGCTCTGTTGGCATGTTTGCAAGCTTGCAATTAAGTAGGCGCAAAGGGTACGGATGGCTTCATGTTGGGAGACTCGGATGACAAGATTAAGAGTATACGGTTTGCTATCAAAAAGAGTGTACAATGTAGAGAGCTAGATATATACCAAGTGTGTATGTAGCCCAGATTGTGCCCGTTCACATGCAATCCAGACAAATGCCCAACGTCAGAAAATGCAAAACAACCGCCCTGTCTATATACCATGTGTATATATCTTTTGTTTGTTGCACCAGTCAACAGACATGATGGCCCTTCACCATATAAACAACCCTCACTCACCCGCTCACAACATCTGCGCTCCTCTCGTCTCAACCGGAATCAAACAAACCCCCACAAACGCCGAAAAAATCAAGCCCCCAGCCAAGAAAACCGGTTCACTCCTCCCATCCCCCGGAACATTCGCCGCCAGTATAGGCGCCATCAGCCCCGTCAATCTATTCAAGAAACTCGCAACACCCGTCCCAGCACCTCGAACGGGGGCGGGGAACACCTCGGGCGTAAAAGCGTAGAGGACGCCGTACATGATATTCTGCGTAAAGGCCTCGATGGCCGAGAACAGGAGCTGCGAGGAAGGGGTGGTGCCGTGGGTGACGAAGAGGATGAGGAAGACGGCCGAGGCGAGGGTGGACAGGGCGAGGGTGCCGCGCCGGCCGAAGAAGGGGGAGGGGTGGTCGACTAGGAAGGTTGCTAGGAGGGAGCCGGGGACGCCGGCCATAGAGGTTATAGCGTAGTTGCGGTAGGTTTCGTTAGAGATTTCCGGCGCGGCGGAGGACGGAGAGGAGTCGTCTCGGGTGATTAGGGACGATTCGGATGAGCCACTACCGCCGTGTGAGAGGTACTGGGGGAGGAAAGCGTTGAAGAGGGGGTAGCCCATGCCGATGGTGGCCCAGCAGAACCAGAGGAGTGCTGTGGCCATGCCGAGCTTTCGAGTGCTAAACAGAGGTCGCAGACGGTTTGCCGAGAAGGAAGTGAGCTTCTCTAGGATGACGTTCGCGGCGGAGACTCTAGGAGGGCGAGTTTCGGCACGCGCGGTGTCGTCAACGACGGCATCCAGGACTTCGGTGGTCAACCAGGTCCTAGCACCGTTTTTGTAAGCAATACCCTGCACGACAGCGACGGCTTCGGCATATCGGCCACGACTGAGGAGGTACTTGGGTGACTCGAAGAGGTGGAAGACGAAGCATCGCACGAGGAACATAATAAAAGTCAGAACGCCAATAGCGAAAACAAAATGGCGCCATCCCTCATCGGCAGGCCAGTTGGCAATAAAGAACCACGCCACGAGCGAAGCAGCAAGTTGCCCGATGGGCCACCAGACAGAAAGCAAAGTGAGCAAGGAGCTAGAAGCATCGGGGAGGAACTCGAGAAACAGCGCGCCGTCGACGGGCAGGTTTCCGCCGACGCCGAAACCGAGAGCGCCGTAGAGGAAGCAGACCCAGCCCCAGCTGGGCGCGTAGGATGCGAGCATGCCGAAGACGCTGGTGATGAGGAGGGTCATGTTGAAGGCGATTCGGCGGCCGAGGACGTCGCTGCCGACGCCCCAGACGAAACTGCCGAAGCAGAGACCGAGGAAGACTGCGCTGGTGGTGTAGCGGACGGTCTTTTCGGCGACGCCAAACTCGGCGGAGAGAGAGGGCAACGTCAATGAGATGCCCTAAGTAGCAGTCAGCAAAAGTTTCAATATTACAAGTGCCTAGGCTTGAACCTGTTACTCACTTGTAACCAAAGACTATAGAGATCAAAATGCGGTTAGCCACTCGGTGCATTCGAAATAGAGGGAGTTAGCACCTACTTGTCTGCAAACCAGCCGAAGCCGCAAAGGATGAAGAGCTGCCAGTTATAACTCCCCATCCCAATATCCTGAATGGCCTTGTTCACAACCTTGGAACGGACTGTAAGAGACCTTCGTCAATACTGAGAATACTAGCCAAGAAGTTGTCGGACTTGGGATCATAAGATGATGACGTCCATCCCCGAGTTAACATACGCTCGTAGTCGGAAGGCGCTCCGCGAGCCCCCTTCCTCACCTCCCTTCTCAATCCTTCGATCGAGTACTCAGACACGCTCATCTCCAACATGCCCGTCTCCTCATGCTCGGTGTCCTTCCCGCCCTCGTCGACATCCAGGTCTTTCATAGGGTCGGGGCTCTCATTTCCCGTACGAGCCGAGTAGCTGTGTAGATGGGCATCTTCAAGGGGGATAATGACGCGCTCGAAGTCAAAGGCCGAAGGGTTCCGCGGCCACGGGAGGTTCCAGTGGAGAAGCCTCATTTTGAAGTGTCGTTCACCGATATGTTGCTAAACAGACGTGTTTTCTAAGGGGGGACGAGATCCAAGATATTACAGCCTAGCCAAACCCTCGTATGTGAATGGTTCCTAGGGCCCAAAAGGTCCACGGGGTGTATCCGGCGAGACCGAGAAGGAAGCCAGACATCAAATCCAGGGTGCAGGTGAGTCCGATGACGACTTGACGGCGACGAGGCAAGACACAGGGGGCAATCTATCCAGATGTCGATTTCATGAGCTAGATTATGCCTGCTCTAGCGCCATGGACGAGATACTATACATATACAATAGTGGATGAGAAATGATGAAAGATTTATAATAAACAAGGTGTAAAACTAGGAATGCGAGGTGTCAGGACAAGGGCGCCATCCCAATACGGAGTCACTGAGGTCAAATGTACAAATGAAACACCAAATTGATTGGTCAGGGGACAAGGGAAGACCGCTTCGTCCGGAAGTTCATAGTTGCCGGGTGGAGACAGCTGGCATATGGTAGTACTCCGTACTGTAGCAAAGCCTCAGCGAAACCTCGTGTGAAGGCGATTGCGACTGATCTGATACAGATATACTGAGTACAGATTCGATGGGCTAGAACAGGAGTCAGTGGTAGTTGAGACCTCGATATAATCTCATTTGCAATTGGACTAATTCCGAAAGATGCTATAGATACCTAATCATGATGAAACTTCGTCGTCTTACAGTTGTGGCTATGCAATGTGGGAAACGAGATGGGGCTTTTACTGTGACGTCAGTGCATGAGGAGACCCTGAATAGTTTAGCTTTCCGGTTCCAAGTTGTCAGCCTCAACATCTCGCTCCTTGGGGAATAGCGCATCTTCAATCAGGATACGAATCTCGCAAATATTCCTTTAGCTTTCCCATCATACGTGGATATAAACTTACGTGAGCGTGTGCGTGTATGGACATGAGAAAAGCCCCCCCCCCCCCCCCTTCAGGATCATCGACATCAATCTTCCTTCGAAAGCTAGTCGCCAAAGAAGTACCAACATCCCCAGGTACCCTCTGAAGTATTATCAGCCGCCCTCCATTCCAGTTGTGGCATCAGGCACACCCCGCCATCGACCATTCTAGACGCCGTCCAGGAGCACGTCAGGACCTGCGGGGTACACCTCGTCGCATCATTGTTGGTCCCTCCCTTGACCAAAACGTATGGTCGTCCCAACATTGCCTTTGGTTGATTGATACAAGCTGTAGCTCGCCGCGCTGTTCCTCGTCTAGATCCTGCTTGGAGAAGGGTTGGTTGGTTCTTAAGAGAAATCACAAGGTAAAATCGCAGGATCGAAGGGAAGGAAAGAATCATCCAAATTTAGCTCATCATCATCAGAAAAAATAGGAAAGAAAGAATACCACATGCCACACCAGCTGCCTACATAAAGCAGGAACCACCTGATCCGAACAGTTCAAGCTCGCCTTCCCTTCTTTGGAGTCTCAAGTACATACAATTGTAGCTTCACTCGTTCGTATCCAGTTCTCACATCCAAGTTGTTCTGTACCTTTGGCAGTTGTACCTGCAATTGTACTCCACGATCCGCTAAGCTCAGATCCGTGCATCTCCGTCATTGGCCTCGACGATAGCGTAGTTTCAGCTTCTCTTATTACCTCTCCCACCTCACACTCACTATCTCTCTCTCTCCGCCTCGGCATCGGAATCCTATCATTTTTCTGTCGTAAAGCCTCAGAGGACACGTCTCTCCTTTGTTTTCTACCCGAGTCGTCCTTGCTTTTCAATCAGATTGTCCGGGGCTCTGACTATCAGATCTTCCCTTCGTCCTCCTGCAGATCAGATCGACATACCCCGCCATGCTTTCCTCTATCTACTAACAAGCGTATGTTAAGCGCGCCCTCTGCTATCAAGAAGGGAATAACCGCAATCCGAACCGGAATTGCTTTGAATCGGAATCCGATGCCCTTTAAGTTTTAAAATACTTTCCCGCTCTTCAGTTCCACTGCCGGCATGGCTGTCCTGGTTGACCTGCAGTCGGCTCCTGGAGGCTGTCAGCGCATTACGCCTGTTCACAATACCTACTCGAACGACCTGCACCCCAAGGTCGTGCAGCACGGCAGCATGCGCAGCTTCCAAGAGCAACCCGCCGAACCCAAAGAAGCTCCTACAAGCACTCCCAACTCTACCAAATCTACCAATTTGCTCGGGGCAGCTCTGTCCATCTATCCGTATGTAAATCGTCGCTTGTGACGCTTCAAATTTTCCCAGTCCACCGAACCAGCTCTCGCCAAGTCTATAGGGCAGAGCACTAACATCTTATCTTCCTCGCCGTATTCTAGAATCGCCGTTGGAGTCGCGTCCCACATCGACCTCGTTACGCTCGACAGCCTCTCCCGCACATGTCGCGCCGCCCATGATGGCCTCATTCAATATCGCAAAGCCCTTCTAGCTTCGACTCTCCGCTGCTATCAGGACGAGCTGCCTGTGGACCCTAGCGATACCCTCCGGTATCGGGCTAGGGCCGGCATCTGGCACATCCAGCGCGAGAATGATGCCTCCATGCGGAATTTCCATGGGAAGGCGGGCCAATGTGCCAGGGATATGGTAGCCGAATGTCGGCGCTGCTCCAGGGTGGTTTGCCGGGTAAGCTTGACTTCCTGATGTCGCCAATGGGGGTTGTGTTTGAAAAGCTCAACTATTTCGCAAATCACATCGACACATATATCCATTATACAATTTTGTGTCATGGAAATGCCCTCTCTCTAACATGCCTTGCTGCAATTTGCTAGAATTGCGCAATTAAGCCCCCTGAACCAAAGGCCCTCAAGGAGAGACATCGCCGTCTTTGCCAGACTTGCACCGAAGCTCCACTGAAGGACCACATCAACCCCATGCTAGATCCGAACACACCAATCTCTTCGGATGTGATTCAGCAGGGAGTTTGCCAGTGTGAGACCTTGGGAGTCTGGCTCTGCCAGCCGTGTGGAAGGTCCATTCGTGGCGGGGACCAGACCTACATCCAGTAGGTGGCTTCTACAGTCCTGCAGTTCCTATCTATTGCGATCTTGGGACTGACGAAAGCATCTAGCATCTGGAAATGGCGCAGCAAGTACACTGAAATGGGCATAACGAATAGTGACTGTGGCGTTACCTGCGGTCGTGAAGGCGACTGCCTCGGCGCCATTGAAACCGAAGTCGAGATGGATAGTGCCGGTGAGATCCCGACACCTTCATCCTCATCCCCTGCTCCTGCTTCCCCACCACCCTCGGACCGCGAGAGCCCCGGTGTCGAGCCACGTTCCGGATACAATGTCCACCCGTTCGAGGGCGCTGGCGGCTGTGTTACGAACAAGACCGTCGTCAAGATCCGTGTCGGCCAGAGCGTGCCCGAGTGGCATGATGAGAAGTCCGCCTCGCAGATCCTTAAGAGGGAAGTTGAGGGTAAAGTGCGGAGCTGGTGTGGTTGGTGCTGGAGGGTCCTCCCTGGACAGGATGACATGAAGAAGAAGGATCAATGATGGAAGGAATTCTTAATTCTCTCTTCGCTTCTCGGGTCGCGCATGCTTTATTCTACTTTTCCTCTTTCCTCTCGGGCGCAATGGGTGATGCCGAGGACGGCACGGCTTCGGACCACGGTGGCTTATCATAATTGGCGGGTATGTTTTCTTTTCTCCTCTTTAATCTTCTCGACGGTATTCTCGACATTTTGGGTCTGAAGGAGGGACTCTTCCCTCGCCGAGGTGGGCTGATTCAAAAACGACGCAAAACACGTATTCATATTGGACGAAAAACCGAAAAAAGAGAAAGAAAAAAAAAAAAAGAAGAAAAGGAGAGAAAAAAAAGGAGAAGGCAAACAAAAGTTACGAGTTGTATTTTTATAAATATAAGAGAACAAAAAAATAATACAAGGGAGGAAACCCTAGGAAACCTCCGTTCTATGGCGACAGCGGTTCCTGTTCCATCTATACAAGCGAGACCGTGCAACGGACTTTTGGTGATGTTGTTGGCAGTTTTTTGATAATCGTACAGAAGAGCTTGGAGCATTCCCGAATCCCATTTCCCACCGTGGTTTGTTCCTCCATCTCCGCCTTTCCCGACTTGCTCGATTCCTCGGTCAACTCCTCGTCATGTCGAGATATTCCTTCCACGGAATACGCAGCACAGGTTCTTTCTCCCTTGTTCCTCCGCCCAAAAGGAGCCAAAGAAGAAGGCTGGAACGTCGTATTCCCTCCCAAAAAGACGCTCCACAATTATAACTCGCCCCTAAACAGCATCTTCTTCCTCTCCTTCCTCTCCTCCCTAGCCTTAGTCTTCCTCGGACCCCAAGTAGCCTTCATCCTCATCTCGCCCTGGGCCAACTTCTCCTTATACGCCTCGGGAACCTGATACCTCGTAGCGATCTGCACAAACGTAGTCGAGCAATCAAACTTCTTCGCCAACTTCTTCACAGACCAAGTATCCGGGTCCTCCGTCCTCAGCTTCCGAATCTCCGCGACCTGCTCCTTCGTAAGGTGGTATTTCTTATCGGCGACGGGGGCAACAGTGGGCGGTAGATATCCGTTCGCCGACGAAGCAGCCTCGACGTCCTTGTGGAAGAGGAGCTGGAGGTTGTTGCTTCGTCGGGGGTCGGATTGGGGGAGGAACTTGAAGGGCGTGTGGTAGACCGTCGGTTGGGAGGAGGGCGGGTTGAAGACTATTTCGTCGAGGGGGGCGGCGGTGGAGGTGGCGGAGGAGGAGGTCGCTGGTTGGCGGAGGAGGTGGGATGCGTGTGGGCGGATGCGGAGGGCGCGTTTTGTGCGGGCGGTGGTTTGGTGGGCGCGTGTTGTTGTTAGGCCTTGGAGGGGGGAGGGGCGGAGGAGTTTGGGGAGGGGTCTTGTGAGTGTTGAGCTCATTTTTGCGAGAAGAAAAGTGTTGTTATATTAAGACACGAAATGAGAAGAGAAGTTTTTTTTTGGTTCCTGTTTTGGGGGATTGAGGTGTGGGCTTTCCGCTGGGAGCTCAATGCGTCGCTTGGTGGTGGCGAGAGTGGGCAAGGGACGGAATTGAGGGGATTGAGCTCTTGCGGAGGACGGAGGGATGGGCGGTTGACTGCGCGGTGATGGCGTCGGTGGAGGTGATGCCGGCTCGCGTGAGGTTTGAAAAAGTTGCTGAGGAAGTTTGGGATCGAAGCATCACAGAGATTTACGGTTGGTTATGTAAGCAGATGCACGACCGGTCCTGGAGGTACTTCGTACAATTGTACAATTTGAACCAAAAACGGCCAAGCGTTGACCTTGACAGTGGACAAAACTCGGAGCACAGCTTACATAAATCAGCAGGTGTGGGTCAATGTTCATAGGAGATATTTAATAGTGCATTTTTTTTTTTTTTGTCGGCTTATAATTGTATTAGTCGGTGAACGTTCGGAATTCTGAATTCTTGTTCCTACTTAAGCACCCAATCTAACGGCACCAGCTTGTCCAAAGAGCGAACTCGGTGACGAGGCTTCCGTTGAACGGAAAGTAGCTTCGTCCAGAACCTTTTACCACTTTATTTCCCATGAGTCTCCGCCCAACCACCTAGACTCCTACAAAATGCCCGAACATCCGATCCAGCTCGATGATGGCAATCACCTTACTTTCCAAGAAGCATTGGAAGCTGATTTCAATGTTCTCAACCGCAAGGACTGCGCCACAGATACCTTGGAGTTCAAAAAGTCTCTCTACCGCCAATTGCCGACGCTCGAATCTCTTGTCGCCCACCACCTCGGTCTGGACCTGAGCATATGTATCGCCCAGCCTCCATCAACATGGATCACGGGAGGTTTCAACGTCGTCGTTCCCGTCACAACTGGTCCTGAGACTCGAGTAGTTGTCCGCTGCCCCATACCGACGAAGCTGGCTGAGTCCTCACATCCTGGCTCTATTCACGAGAAATTGGCATGCGAAACTGCGAGCTATGTCTGGATTCAGAAATACTGCCCATCTATCCCCATCCCTCATTTATACGGATTCGGCTTTCCAAACGGCGGCCTTCATGTATGATTATTTTCCTTCCTAGACGTACAGATAGCGCGCTAACTCTTTTGTAGTTCACACATGCCAGCCAATTGTCATTCTTCGCCCGCCTCGGCCTTTCTATTCGCAGGCTCGTCAGCACAATATTTGGACGACCTATGCCGCCGCTTTATACCCAAACCAACCCCCAACATGACCTTTCCAGCGGTTATATGATCTTGGATTACATCGAGCCATCTGTCGGCAAGATGTTGTCATCTGTAGAGGACTCTGTTATGGCTGACCCGGACAAGAGACGGAACCTGTTCAGCAGCCTCTCGCGCATCCTGCTTGCCCTTTATCGCATTCCTCAACCGAAGATTGGCTGCCTACGTTTTAATGATGATGGCACAATATCCTTAACTAATCGTCCCATAACGAGTGACATGATGATCCTCGAGAGCAACGGCGCCCCTCAGACAATGGCCCGCGACGAGACGTATCCGTGCGTTGAGCCATATATCTCTGACATGATCACTTTCCACGATAATCGCTTTCTCGAAGAACCCAACGCCACGTTTAGCGAAATGGACTGTCGGATGCAGATGTTCACTAAGTCATTTCTTCGCACTACTGCCCATCATTTCATATGCAGAAAACGCCGCTATGGACCATTCGCTCTCCAGTTCACTGATTTACATCAGAGTAATATTTTCGTTCAGGATGATGGAACTGTTACAGGACTCGTGGACCTCGAATGGGTGGTTTCGCTCCCAGTCGACATGCTTGATCTGCCCATGTGGCTCTCTAAAGAAGCTATTGATGAGATCGCTGAAGATGACACCAAGTATGAGATCATCTACAAAGATTTTATGGAAGTTTTCGAACAGGAGGAAAGCGAGACGGATATGTCTCCTCTTGAGGCTTTGCTAAGTGGCACAAAATTGAGCAGCATCATGCATGAGACCTGGAGCTCTCAACGCGTATGGTTTAACTATTGCATAGCCTCGAAAAACGCCATGTATCAGCTCACAAGACACCGCCTGAGTCCTCTATTCAACTTCCCTCGGATCCCCGCAACCATCTACGCACTTTCACTTTTATGGTCTCCGAACACACAGGAGGTCGTCACGACCAAGCTCCAAGACCGCAGCAACTACATGGCTCAGCTGGCAGAAGTGTTCGGAGAGAAACCCCCGCCGCTGAAGCAAGATGAGATGGACGGCGCGCACAGTTCGGCTGTTAAGTTGATAAGAAAGTGCGAGGACTGGGTGGCTAGAAAGAGAGTCGCTTCATGTTAGGCTTCTGCAAGCTCTCTTGCCATGTGCTTGTGTATTTCCTGCCCCCACGACAAGGGATACTGATGATGTTGGCTTTCGCAGCCGTGAGGCCTGTTGCCTCCCTAGGGATGCCACTGTAGGCGGCAGTTGAGGAGCTTCCGCCGCTAGTAGTCGTTTCGATCATAGAAGAGGTATCGCTTTTGGCGGGCCCCAAAGGTACCCTCACTCCATCTAGATGTGGCGGGGTTGTCAGATTTAGTCTGAGTGCTGGCGCAGCCACTAGCGTCGGTGCGAGTAGTGTACACTAGAGTTGTTTCATATAATCGATGATTGGAATGCAAAAAAAAAAATCGGACAGAGTGAAAAAGCCTGTAATCTTGTAAGGAGTGGAATGAAACAAGTCCTTTCGGCTTCTCGCAGCGAAGAGACGTCGTTGGGACGAGGTCGGGCGCTTCATCTCTAGGCTGACAAAAAATCCCGAAATACCTTCATGGGCCAAGGCAACATGCAATTCCTTTGTAAGGTGTTGCTACATGGCCCCAACAGAGATAACCGAAGAGGGATTAAGACTCAGCATGCGAGATGTAAAGTTGAGATCATTCATGGGGCCGCTCGCCCTGACAGGTGTAAACCAGTAACTAACCCGGTGCTTCGCAGCCTGTATACAGGGGAGCAGACAGGACTCTCAATTGTCTGTGAGCTATGATTGTAAGTGCTGGTTTCGTTGGCGTATCTGCTCTATAAAGGGTTGTCTGAGGAAGGTAGAAGATACCAGCTTGATCCGCATACCAGACTTCCAAGGTCCTCTATCTAACCAACAACCGCCTTGAGGCTTGAGGCTTGAGCCTTGAGCCTTGCAACGTCTATACCCCCAGCTCTCCAGACAGCAGTCCAACAAGCCGCTAGACTCCGTAGAAACTCATGCCAATCTTAAATGACTCGTTTTCGAGTAGCTGCGCCGCCGTAAGCCTATTCTCAGGCAGGTACTGGAACCCCCTGTACATGACTTTCAAGGCATGGTACCGATCATGCTCACTGATATCAGGGCGTAACCTATCTATTTTACTCTCAAGGCTCCTTTTCGGAACAGTCTTTGTCTGCGGGTGATACCAGTAATCCATGTCCGGGTTTGGGTTGAACCAACCTGACTTATCCATGTGCTGGAGGCAATGGGAGCTTTTCCAATGGGTGGGAAACGGACCAAAGGTCTCAACGAGACAAGTCGTCAGTGAGAGTCCCTCTCCCGAGATAAACCTGGTACCTAGGTAGAAGCAAGAGGAGATATTCATGTAAGCCCACATATTAATGGCGAAGCTTGGGTCCGCGCCGTGGAGTAGCTCTGGAGCGCAGAACTTGCCGGGCCCTTGCACCTTGCGCTTTACTGGCGTGCCGGCCTTGATACAAAGGCCAAAGTCGCCTGGGAAGAGATTGTCCCCAACACGGCCCTTTGGGAACTTCAGTGGTTCGACAAGCTCGGCTTGCTTCCAGAACACTTCATCGAGGAGAATCTTTCTCGGTGAGCGAAATGGCTTATACTTTTGGGCTGCAGTGAGGTTGTCGATGGGCGGCATGTCGAATAGAACGGCTCCCTCATTCAGGTCTATTGAAGATGTATAATATTAGCCAGCTTTACAGGGATGGTGGTGAGTTGTTCAGAAGGGATGGGTGGCTGTGTTGTTGCGATGAAGATTTTCGAGATGAAGGGTTGGAGACTGGTAAGCGGTTTTGGAAAGGGACATCGAGAAAAGAGAGGTCGTGGCTGTTACAATAGTGTGGTGTGAGGCAACAATGGTCGTTTGCCAGGCACGGCTTCCTGCTACATACACAGCGAAGGGAGGGAGATGAAATATTTTGATGGAGGATTAAGGCGTGACTCAAGTAGGAGGCAAATCTCATACCATTCACATTCATCTCCTTCCCACGACCGGACATTCCAAGCGGGTCCTCCAGAGCCCTCGCATTTTGACCTAAACAGTTCTAACTCCCTTCTTGAGATCAAGCAACACCAACCTTCGATTACCTCACCGACTACTTCATAGACATGGTCAACCGCAACGGTTCCCGTCCCTCGGTTGGGGTTACACCACAATTTACCACGGCGCGGTTAGCGTCACGGCTTGCCTTCTGCGAGGGGCTCAAACAAATTGGAGACACCACCCCGAGTGAAGAGTGAAGGTCCTTCACCGATGAAGCTGGCGGGTCGTTCTTTGGAAATGTGGGTGATAGAGGCTGCATGGCGGTATATGAAGCCTCCCTTGACCTTGTCCGATGAGGAGCCGAATAGGCCGTGGACGAGGGGCCCTTTTTTTTTTTTTTTTTCTTCTTTTTTTTTTTTTTTCTTTTTTTTCTCTCCCTTCCCCTCTCCAGCGCTATTTACCAAGGTATGCGGTCTACTTCGTAGACTGGTGCCTGGGCGCCTGGATGGCTTGAGGTTTTCTAACTTACACGCAAGTTAATAACTACCGACAGGCCCCATCCTCTTGATGCCGAAATGTCGAAGGTACTCAGCGGTTATGTGAGCTGACGACTCCTTTTCATGCCACTGGATACGAAGCGAGAGTTCGAGTCCCTTTCCAAGTCGAAAGTGGAGAAATATTGTCGCCAAATGGCAAGGAGACTGCCGCAAAGGGCATTGACATGGTTAAGGAGCCCCCTATTCGGGATTCAGGCACCAGGCAACGAAAGCGGGTGACGAAGGGGTTGTGGGTACTATTGAGCTATGAATATGCGAATTGTGTGTGTACGTGGTATTAACTAGCACTCATCGGTCAGTGTTTGAAAAGAGGATATTTTGGTATAGATTATATTCGTCATTAGGGTAGAGATAGAAAAAGGGTTTGTTAACGACGGCGCGGATTTGGGGCTACGTATGTCTGTCCCCAAAAAGAAACACAATCAATGCTTCAAAAATATATATCCGCCTACGACGTTAGCGTGGTTATGTTATCAAGGACATCAACAGCTCCGGGATTCCGCCCAAGTCTGGCAGTATTAATATTAACACTTCTGAGTTCAGACTGATTCATTATTCGTCGGGGAATAGAGGATGGAGTTGTACGGTTTGTGTCGGCATCGGCAATCACATCAATGATAACACATATGACACCAGGCATGATTTCAAGAACTGAGGGTGGTTGTTAGATCATGTTCTTGTCAGTATCTTGGGCAGATGTTTAAAATGGGTGCACACAACACTACTTGGTACATAGTTTCGATCCTGTCGTCTTTGGTGGATACCGATATCAGCCAGGCTCTCTCGTCCAGGCCCACTATCTCGGTATTGTTTAATAGGCTGCGCGTGAGACTGAGACTGTGTTTCAAGCCGGGCAATTTGGGGTAAGTTGAGTATGTCGAGATGGGAGAACGGGGCAACGGGGACTTTATTAAAGCCGGATTGCACCCGAAACAGAAAGGAATACGCGGAGCTGGTTGGAGTCGGACACTGGCACTGGAAACGTCAGTTCAATGAAAAGTGTGTTCCTGTTTCCCTTCCCCGCTCTAAGCAATCTATCTGATCCAGATGTGTGTATGATGTCTACCCGATCCTGATGTTCTACTAATTGATGTATTTCACGGACTGCTTCCGTCATCTGTGTGGCTATGTGTAATTGCGATAATCAACGGTTTCCATGGCGAAGGTTAAAAAAAAGAAAGAAGAGAAGAGTTAAGTGGACAGCGCCCAATTCAATGCTCGGATTGAGCGGGGCCGGACCTGTTGAGGACGAGTACCTGTGTACGCGTCCGTCCGAGCATTGGGGCAGCTTCAATATCAATACGAAGCAATGTTGTGGAGAGCGTCAAGGAGTTTGAATGGGATAAAAGTGCAGGGCTGAGTGATGCCGCCAATGCTCTTGTGCACTGCAGGCGGTGTTTCTTAACTGCCTTGAGAGACATGGTGAATGTCTAATGCCGTTTGAATATCATTCGCTCTCGCTCTCTGGTATTTGATTCCTATGATTCCTATCACTGGTATTCTCTGTACTTGGTAATACGGAGGAGGGATGGGACACCAAAAGTCTCCGACTCGATCAGTGTTCCATCAATCAAATCCTGGGCTCTATTCGGTGTGTGTGATATAGATCCATAGAATGATCAATTCCAATCACATTTGGTCCATCAACGTTGTGCTCCGGCATCTCTCCTAGTGATGGTGATTAAATGTTATACACTTCATGTTCTCGCCTTACTGTGTCCTCAGTGTCAACTGTCCTATCAATTGTCCTCGTTGAATGCTAACCCCGAAACACTGTCACTGCCAAGTACCGTCCCACGGCCGGTCAACCCGAAGTGACTTGATCCGCAGTTTGCGCTACCCCAATGTTCCGTTCCTATTCGCATTGTTTGGACAACATCAAATTGATCCTTCATCGGTTCCGGCTGCTTCTTTTTCATTTTTCTTATTATTATTATTATTTTTTTCTCTTTTGGCCTTAACCCCATTCATGACTCCTTTTCGTCTTCACTCATTCACTCCTAATCCTCTTCTCCCAGTCCCAGCTCCAGTCCTATCCTTTATCAGCTGAAAACATTTCTCGATACCGTGGCATTTTGTCTCGACCAGTGAGCGAAGTCCCTTTTCAGTGTACAGTTGTACCCGTGCAGCAGAAAATACATCACGTCATCGAAAATCGACAATTCAAACCCGTCATCGCCTCGCTGCTTCCAACTTCATCGACAGCAACCAGCTCTTTCCAAGTCTGCCTGCATGCATCTCGGTGCCAAATCCAACAAGTCCAAGTCCAGATCCAATTCCAAGTCCGAGACGGCGTCCGAGTCCAGTCCACCTGCCCCGATTTAGACTATCCCCTTTCCACCCAACTTGGAAAGCGCACGCTCATCTCTCATCACCACTCTGCATTCAGGGCAGCCAGTCAACTCGGCGCTTTTTGGTTTTTCGGTTTTGGATTTTTTTTTCTTCTTCTTTCCCCTTCTCTTTTTTTTTGGCCACCCACACTTTGACTCTCCTCTCGAGGAATCCAGACTTTGGAACCCCGTCCTTCGTTCCAGGGTCATCCAAATATCACTTACCCCTTCGGATCGCCCGACCTTTTCCCACATTTTACTTTTTTTCCTTCCTCTTCCAGGCTCTCTTCTTCTATCCCACCCCATTCCTCTCCCACCTTTCTCCTCCAACTTCTCGTGGACGACCTCAACCTCCCGGAGGGATCTTCTCAAAACCCTACCCTTTCGTTCAACCGTCGCGCAAAAAAGAAACAGTAAAAGTGCCGGTTCATTCGAGGTACGTATAAATACTTTGCCTATGAACGGGGAATGGAAACACAATTCTCCTGAAATGATAGCCCCAATCAACCGTGCTTTCCCTCCTTTCCTCTGCTTCTCTTTTTGCTTTTGTCTTTTCTTCTGGTTTTGTTTTATTTTCTCTTATTTCCTGGCGGCCCCCTTTACAGCCTATGAGGGGGCGGCGGCGTTGGCGGCGTTGGCCAACAAATGGCGAATCGAGCACCTTCAAACTCTGTATCATGAGGTCACACGCTCAGCCAACCCTGCAGCAATTTTGATTGATCGCCTGTTCAACATCACCCCTCCTCCCCTTCCCCCTCCAATCCTGCTGCATTGATCTTCCCTTTTCGTGACCCAGCCCATAAGCAGTGCTCCCGAAACCCTCGGTTCTAAAAGGGGGGGGAAGGCGAAAGAAAAAAAAATGCACTGCCATTGCACGCACCGCTTGCACTTGTATTAATCTCCGAGCGACAAGACGGTGTTCTTGACTGACCGCAGACATATCAGCTCGAGAATCTTCGAATAGGCTTCCCCAACGAGCGACGCATTTGTCTTAGATAAACGCCCGAACTCGACCCGTCCCCGTCCCCGGTTTTGCCCTCGTCCTTATTTTCTTTTTCGCCCTCGGACACCCTCCGCAAAGTCCCCCCACCTTAAGAGCAACCGATTCGTTGTTGAACAATTCCCGTCGCCATGAGCCTGACCGAGTCTGCGTCGATCACAAGCGCACCCCGCTTGCCGCTTCAAGACACACCGGCCACCACGACGGTCAGGTTAGGTGAGCCCGCCAAGGTTATCCCGGCGGACCCCGCGTCTGCAGCGAAATCCGACGAGAAAACATCCAAGAGGCGATCACTGTTCGGCCTGGGCAAGAAGAAGAAGACCGACACACCACCCGAGATACAATCGCCTCCTAAGCCCACGGCCGCGACCATCACCACTGCCGCCTCCTCTACCACCAATCACAATAACATCAACACCAACATGGCGCCAGGGAGCCCTCGGTCCCGCGACGCCTCCAAACTGTCGACAGTGACAAGATCGCGATCCACGACGTCCCCTTCACAAAGCGAGGCCCCCTTCGTTACCTACCCCACGTCGCCCACGCGCGGACTCTCGAGTTCGCCTCGCCTCTCGTCGCCTGCAGGCTCTCAAATCTTTGAGCGAGATGTCCAAGACAGTGTTGCCATACCCCACTCGCCTGCGATACCATCTCACATCCAGACGGAGAATCACATCCCGCCCGTTCTCAACGCCTCTTCCGAAGCCATCACGGATGAGCAGCTCGACCCCGACAGCGTCGAGATCCTGACGCACTCGTCCCACCTCCCCGCCGCCGTAGCCGTCGCGGGTGTTGGTCCCCTCCATTCCCAATCATTCGACTTGTGGGCCGATGAGTTTGGATCTTTTGCCGATCGCGACCGCGACGACGCCTCCAATTTTTCGCCCCTCGATTCTTCGATTGATGTCCGCCGACTGAGCTTCATTTCCTTTGCCGACGTCGTCCAGGCCGAGCATAGCATTCTTGGTGGCGCCCCGCCGGCTGCCAATCGCAACTCGATCCACATCGCGGGTCTTACGGCGCTCCGCTCGCCCTCGCCTATGCGATCGCCCGTATCCTCTCAGGGCCCGGGTACCTCTCCGCCGACGAGCAAGTCGGGCTCTATCAAAGGCCTCGAGATGTCGCCGAGCCGGAAGCCCCTGGGAAGTCCGACTACGACTCTGCATGGCGTGGGGCCCGGCGAGATCAATGTCGAGACCATGTCGCAGGCCCTGCGGCGGACGGGGAGCACGGACTTCGGAGCGAAGAGTTTCCCAACTAGTCCCATCGAAGGGCCCTCTTCGCGTTAGGTGTGTGCCATTTGGGTGTTGAGGTGAGGGGGGGGGGTTATTTAACTCCGTGTCAGAGTCACAAGGTAGAGATGAGTGTGGAAGATGAGCAGTTCGAGAGTAGGGGAAGGTGGGTGTGATAAAGAATACTTCTGCAAAAGACAAATACTGAAAAGTATCTGGGGTGAAGGATGATGGGATGGAACACTTGGCCTTTTTTTTTTTCTTTTTCTTCTCTTTTCTTTCTTCTTGGCGAAGCTAGGGGTACAGGCAACATTTTGGAGTTTTTGGGATTGATGGAATATATTACTCTGGGAGGGAATCTTGGGATTTGCTTCACTGATTGCTTCACTGATTTGCTTGTTGGGGATCTCCTTTATATCCTTGCTTTTTCTGCTTCTTCTTTTTCTTTCTTGCGCTCCTTCGTCCTTATGGTTGCTTTCAGGACTGCTACACTGCTGCTTGAGAATGGCGATGGCATCCAAGATTTTATTTCTTAACTCCTCTCTGCTTGATCTCTTGGTTCACACAGATCAAGAAGGAGAGTAGATGAGGGGGGAGTCCCTTCTCTTTATGTGTCTGCTTGATGTCTTGTCAACTTGATGAGATATTAGCGAAGAAGAGGGAAGGACTCCATATTTTTTTTCTTCTTCGGGCTCTGTTTCTTCTTGCTTGATCCCTTATCTGCTTGACCTGAGATCAACCGAGGGGGGAGAGGCGCCTTCTTTCATCTTCTTTGAGCTCTCTTTTTTCTCGCGACTTTGTCCATACTTGATGTCTTATGACGATTGCGTTTGCTGGAGCAACCGGATTTAGGAAACTGAATAGCGAAATATCCCCTTCTTTTTCTTTTCTGCCTCTTCTTTTCATAGGCGTAGGAGTGATATCGAACTCTTTGGTGTCTGGTGGGTTTTCTTATCTTCGCAGTAACTGAAATACCTGTTTGTCTCTATTGTTTTTCTTTTTCTATTTTTCCTAGTTTACATGGGGAAGAATGCTACAGAAGGATTCTTGATTCTCGACGAGTCGGCGCCTTTTCTTCTCTTCGGAGACGGTGTTTTATCAGAAAGGAAACAGGTTGTTTTGTCCTTGCTGGCCCCGAGATTGGACCTTCTTGCGAAGCCCCGCGTCGTGGATACCCCAGAGAGGGGAGGGATCAACCAGGATCAATGGTTGGTTGATGCGGGGCAGGGAAGGGGGCGGGCATGAGGTTCTGTGGGGTCTGGGGGAATTGGAGATTGATGGCGTCATGAAGTTTGGATGGGGCAATGGGGTTATGGGGCTATGATCTGGGGCCTGGGCCTGGCGAGTTGAGGGTCTTGAGATTAGGAGCTGGGGACAGTTTGGCGTCTCAATGTTTTTTTTTTTGCTTGGCCATATCAGTTTGAAACATTTGAATTTGATGTGGATTTTTATGTGTATTTTTGTGCGGCTCGTGTTTGCAACCGCAACCAGACTTGATATCAAGGGACTTTGATGGCAGATGATATGGGGAACCTCACGGGTTTGGTGCCAAGATGAGAGGTACAGAGCAACGGAGAATCCTCGTCGAACCTCGAAGGTCACACAATTCTCCACGCCAAAAGGGTATTAATCAATCACACCTTGACAATTTCGGTATCTTCCCTAATTGCCGGCAGACAGCTCCTGTATTGCTGGCTTATAGCTTCCAAAGTTTAACGAACTATTAATTACTTTGGGGATGTACGAAGTAAAGCAACTTCAACTTGAGCTTCTTCGCCTGCCACCTGCCACCTGCCGGCTGCGCTTAGACTCGACGGGGACATGCTTTTCTGCAGGTACGAAGAAAATCAGTTGGTGACCGTGCGGAGAACTCTTTTTGCCTACATACGCCTACCTCGTACATGAACAGGAACACAGGAAGATGGAGAAGATGAAGAAGGGGGCACGTTCGATAAATATGCAGCGTCGTAACTCAGCAAATTACTCTATGTTACCTTGCAGCACACAGCCTCGATCTCGCATACCCCGCCTGAAGCGTGGCATCGAGGGAGGAGACGGGGGAGGATATTATAATCTCCACATTTTCTATGAAGTAGCTCTAGGGACATGCCAATGCTTCTCCTACTGTACTTCGTACTTCGTAAAGAATTGGATTCTTCATTTTTTCTATCCTTGGGTCGCATTGGATTCCGGGTGTGGCTCGGGATATGATTGAGGTAATCTGGCGTTTGTGATGCGTCAGACTCTTGGCTTGCCTTCCGGAGATTTCTATAAACGCATAACAATGGAGTCTTCTACGAGTGTGGCGCGGATGCGATGGTTTCTCTGGATCAATCTTCAATTGTTTTGAGAACTTACACACACTCTCTCTCATGTGTGCCTGCCTTTTCTCTCCTTCTATTCATCGTTAGCGAGAGCCACAAAAGTCCATCGCCATGGTCTAGATCAATGGGGGAAAGACCCTCGGTGCATCAAAAGCATCAAAATGTTCAGTAATCCATTCCGAGATACTTTCGTAAGCACCGAGGAACGTTTGTTTAGGATTTTAGCTTTGAATGCCATGGCTCAGATAAAACAAGCCAAATGCCAATTTTTTTAAGCCCTTTGCCTTACAGGGACATGGCGTCTTGGCATCAGAGATTCGGGTGACAACTTCGAAAAGCCTCAGGAACGCCGACGACGAGAGAGCGAATAGGATGGGATGGAGGGATCGAGCTGAAAAGGCGCGGCTGAGGTTAGGTTTTTTTGAGCATGCATGCATAATACATATCAAAGCAAGGGGAGGAAGTTCCCGCCGAATCAAAGTTTTAACTCTTAGCCGCAAGATCTAAATCTCAAAACCGGGAAACGAAAAGAAGACAACAGAATAAAAAAAAAAAAAAAAAAAAAAAAAAAATAAAAAAAAAAAAAATGAAGCATCATCCGAAAAAATGGCGAGAAACGGACGGTAGGAACGCAACCCCATGAGGAGAATTTCCCGACAATTGGGAAATCGTTCCAGAGCATGGCGCCTCGTGGCATAAGAAAGACCCCCCGAATGAGAGAGAGACAGCCGAAAAAACGGACAATGGCCCGACGCAGTCGCCGTGGTTCCTTGTTTTTTCTTGTCCCCTCCTTTTCTTTGGCGTTGTGGAGCTTCATGCGTGTTAGTGATAACTTTAATGGTTTTTAACGTTCCTCGTATCGCCTTCTCCGGATCTCCGCCCCGTTTATTGCCCAGCGAGGGTTTAGAGCTGCGTGGTTTCTTTTCATAGCTGGGGACTAAAAAGTTGAGTCTTGGGAGAATATAACCGGGTTTCAAGCTAAACTCGTTCCTCTTCTCTCTTTCGTCTCGCCAGGCACCGCGAGACTCCGTGATGCCATTAAAGTTAAGCTATGGCGCGCCCGCTGGAGGAGACACATCGGCTTTTGGTCTCGGCATCTTGGAAAACCGTGAAGCCAGGACCCTAGAGTCGAACAATGGGGATTAACTATTATCGCTTCGAAGCTGATGCCACTTTAATTCAAAAGTGGAGTTAATGGATCCGGTGAGGCGACGTTGAAGCTTTTGCTCCCCCAGATATTATGACACGACTCATGAGAAAGCTGATGACTGAGGCGGGGCGAGATGGGATGAACATCAATTTTTTTTTGATCTTTGACATGTCGTTTCGTGGCTGGACTCGCGGTGCAAAGCACGGATCGCCGACAAGGGGGGACCTGCCGATCACCTTTTGCCTCCCTTCCGAGCCCAGGGGGACATTCCCGCTTTTTTCGCCAGGCCAATGTCGCAATATCGATTTTTCTTCTCTTGTTTTTTTCTTCTTCTTCCTTGTTCTTTTCTTTCTTCTTTCCAATCAAACGAGATTTCCCAAAGTAGAACAGAAGAGTTGGTAGAGCTAATTCTGTTCCGAGTACAAGTACAATCCATGCTGGATGATCCTGGTTGGCCTGCTTCGTATGTCCATCCATCATCGTTATATTCTGTCACCTGAATATGAGATGTGAAAATGGTACCGCAGGAGATTGAGCTGGACCACTTGGTCTGCTCTTGTCTATACCTTTTGGTGACATTTACCTACTTCGTAGATATCGACAGGCCACTCTTGCATTACAATAGCTAGTCCGCACTCGGTAGTCCTTATTACCCCAAGACCCCAAGGCCAAGCGCTTGGACAAAAGGAGCTACAGACTAGGAACCTCCCCTCAAGTCAATCTTGATGGGGGTTCCACAAGCAGGAATCGGAGCCGTTTGATTGCAGGAATTACCCGTCCGCCGGCCATGACCCTGCCGGCTAGTGCAAGTGTGGCATGGAAGGGTAATTTGCTGCCTTGGCAAGAGTTTGATAGAAATGGTCAGACTGGACTGAAGTGTCGTTGACGTGTAATAACTTGATCGACAAGTCTAGCCAATTCCTAATATCAATTGGCTTCGTGCAGGGGTAGCAGTGGAGTGCGATATTTGGGTTTACGATGTAAATAGAGACCCACGAGTCATAAAAAGGCTCCAGGTGTACACTTGCTGACTCGCGAGAGAGGATAAGGAGAGCCTCCTCCTCAAATGTGGCGATAACGTTGCCTGGGCCCCTTCATGGAGATGAAGCGAGATCCGATCCAACTGAAGTGGCTGTTAACGTAGTGGATCGTGTCAATGACAAGTATTGTTGTGTGTCCCGGACATCGGTATTCTTGCTCTCTTGCTCAAGCACTGATATTATGGGGTAAGTCGGGTATCGGAACGCTTGTCACTTCGTACTTTAGCGCAATATCGCGATGGCGACCCGAGCTAACTGCGAAATAACGTAATGAAACATTGAAGTGCCATGAGGTGCCCAGGAAGAAAGGAGTCAAAGGTCGAGGTTACATTCAAAGAGGATACAGTATTACGAAATTGTATGGATTAGCGTATTATTTGAAGGTCTTGTATGATAAGAGTTGAGCAGCGTGGTTACTTCGGACAGTTCAAGCTCTGTTATGAGTATTGTGTTCTCGAGGAGAGAATGATGAGGGCAAGAGAAGCAGTGTTGATCAATGTCCAGGCTTACGGACAAGGACGAGGGAAAGAACATGATTTTGTTTCTTCTTGTCTTTCTCTTCTTCCTTCTTATCGTTCTTCTTCACCATCGCCTTTTTCTTTCTTTCTTTTGAGAAATTCTGGGTTCTTTCCATTTTGAACAGTGAAATTGCTTGGTGCCTCGAGCTCTAGGGCTTCTACTTTGGATGGTTTTATAGTATTGATGTACCTTATTCGCTTTTACCTTTGTTTCAAGTGTGCCTTTCCATCTGGAAGAGAGACGCCACGACCGTCCTTATTTTACACCGAGGGCATCTTGCCGGAGAACCCTCGGAAAAGCAAGGAGCAGCTAGAGAAGAAAAAAAAAATACCAAAATTGAAAAAGCAATGGGGAGGAAGAAGAGCAAGAACAGGAAGCGGATAAGGATAATGGCTTGGGAGAAGCAGGGACTTGTTAGCTAGTTGTGCGGATCACCTTAATAGTAGTACTATGAAGTACCTTCTTCCACTACATCAAATCTTGATCCCGCGACAAGTGCCCTCTGACAGATTAGTGTGGTGTGGTGTACATTCATGGTGGATATACGCTATTACTTCATCCTACAAGCTTACACTGGTCCGGCAAGGACCCCCCAAACCCCTTCTGTTCTAGTACGTAGACCCCAGCGACTTCCCCAACAGTGCCAGCAGTGCCGCTGACGGCTCCACTCTCAGTCTCCACTAGCCTCTATAGCCAGGCAGTTGCAGCCCAGGTCGTAGCAGCACGCCGAGTCCCCGTCTCCCCGGCAAGTCCTCCCTTGTTCGGCCCAGCATTCCTAGTGTCCTTCGTAGTGTCCTTCGTGGTGTACCTCGTAGTGTCCTAATGTGCACCTTCCTCTGCTTCCCCATGGGCCATCCGGTCCTCCAGTCCACATTATTATTATTACCGTTCGATGTTCCTTCCCCGCATCCTTCCACGCTCTCTGTCCTGCCTTTCCACCTCGACTCACAAAACTTAAACTTCCATCAAACATCTCTTTTCTTCTTTTCCAAACCCTTTCCCCCTTCCCACGACCCCGATTTGCCAATCCGTACATCAATACAAGTTCTCGCCTTCAATCCTTCAAAAACAACTCGTGTCCAACACCGAACACATCATCTCGACTAAGCTCCAGTATCGACCGCATTCGCATTCGCTTTGGCACGGTCCCCCGTCGACGTCGACGCCAACGCTTCGAGAGTAAACCGAGAGATGGATATTTTTCACATCGTTCAACCAGTCCTCCCGACCTTGCGACGCTGACTTCTGCGCACGCAACACGCCATCACCGTTCCCTAGCCCATTCCTGCGACGCCTGCTGCGAATCTGATTCACTCTGAATCGGACCTGCCATCCAGTCACAGCTTTCATTACCCAATCGATTCCTGCTCCTTCCTTTAAACAGGGTTGTCGACGTGTCCCGACCCCGATCCTGGTCTCGTCATCCTCGCCCGATTCCCCTTAGCCCGGTTTTCATCACCGAGCAGAAAGCCAAGCGCAGCGCCATCCTACGTCGCCTACGCAGCTCGCAATACCCCTTACCTGCGATCACGAACTATCGTGGTCTTTCGAGACCTCCTAACGAACACATCGAATGCCTCCATTTCTGCGATGAAGTGAGCGTAAGAGTATTTGGTGATAAATTTCCCGAGTGGACGACGACCACGCGCACACACATATATTCCTCTATTCTTTGAAAGTCCTCCAGAAAAAAAAAATCCCACACCTTATTTCCACTGGCCATCGGACTACCCCCATTCGCGAGCGATAATATTTTTAACAGCAATCGCCTCTCGGCTGCCGACCAGTAATCTTCTTCCTCCCTTCAGCCATAGAGAATTCGTGTCGGAATCAAAGAGACTTGTCTCACGAGTTACCCACATTAGTTCCTAGGTCGGATCTCACAACCTCCATACCAAATCCCACCCCGTCTCGGAATAATCGCGGACGTAAATCCATCGCCCACACCCTCCAACCCCTTCTAGAGCTTTTGGAAACAAAGCTGCATCTAGATGCGGGTCAGAGTGGATGCGGTCGGACAATGGGATGAACATGCTGCCTAGGGGAATCGATGGACGAGTTACCCGTAACCCTACCAAGGGATCATCACAAAACTCCGCAGCTATCGATTGGTCGCACCATCCCGCCTCTTCGCCATCCGACATCCAATCGCCCCAGTCGCCCCTATCGCGGCCTATGGATAAACCTACGACTTCCGCCCCTAACTCGCGGTCGACCTTTAACAGGTCAGCTGTTCCTGCGCAGGCCACCATTCGGGCCGTGACACCTGAACCCACCGAACATGCGACCGCGCCCACCGCAGCAGCCACTACCGCAGCCACTATCACAACCGCTTTCGGAACCCACCACTACCAACACCAACGCCAACACCACCACCCTTCTACCGCCGCTTCCGATCCTTCCGTTCCCGGCTCCACATCGGGCCCTGCATCATCTACGGAATCCGGCGTCATAATACATAGGCCGCGTCCCGGTCTCGCAACCCACTCTCCTCAGGCCTCCCCGAGGTCTCTTCCGGGGGGACCTGTCAGACGCCAAGGCATAGTCTTCAACGACGCCTTTGACCGGTCCTCCGAAGAGACTAACGCGGCGGCCTCTACCGCGGGCGCCGTTGCCCTAGCCTCCAGTCCGCCACCTCCGCGGCTCCCTCCTAGACAGAGGACATACACCATGGAGGCGGGCAGCGTTAGGCAGGCATCAGCCGCCTCGATGACTGCTTCCGATACCCGTCGGAGGATTGGCTCCTTCTCCTCGGCCTCCTCCCAACATCATCTAGACGACCTGCGGAATCCTCCACCTCTCGAGTCTCTGGGCTTCCCATCCATCATACAGAATCGGCAGCCTGATTTGGGGTCGGCATCAACCGACCAATCGCTCAAGGCACAGTTAAAAGACAAGAAGCTGTCCGCCCGCAGACTGATCAAGCGCCAGACATCGCGACCCACATCGCCTCTAATTTCCCCACCTCCCTCCGTCGACTCGTTACCGCTTCCCATACCTACCGAGGATGCAAACAAGATATTATTACTGATGAAAAGTCTGTGCGGACGTATGCGGGGCGACGTCGAGTTCCAGCTCGAACCTTCAGGGCCATGGCAAGCAGGCATGGCCTATATCGAAGAGGAGAAAGGGGCGCTGATGGTGGATAGCGGTCACGATGGGCCGTTCCACGCGCCCCTGATTCCCGACCTGCGCGGTTGCCGGGTACTTCCCCTCGACTGTCAGGAGAAGGGGAGATATGACTGTCTGGAAGTCGTTGCTGCTGCTGCTACTACTCCTCCTATTGATCTGATTCTCAAGCCCCTGGCCCATGAAGAGATGGACTTGTGGCTAGCTGCCCTGCTTTGCTGGCAACAATTAAGACCTGTAGGAGGCGTGCTGCCGAATAACGGAAAGCCCACGAGTCCGGCCACACCTTCGCGACCAGAGCTCAGGCGGCGCACGTCGTCCAATGGCCCCTCGAGAGGCACCAGCATCATCAAGGTCGGCAAAGTGATGCTGTGGGACAAGGGGCTCGCCACATCGCCCCGCGCCATCGTCAAGCGGCCCTCTACTAGGGACCTGAGGTCTCCTGCTACGTCATGGAGGAGGGTATCGTGCATCCTGCAAGACAACGGCGAACTAAAGCTCTTGACCGAGACGGATAGTTCTATTCTATCCGTCATTGAGCTGTCGCAATTATCCCGCTGTTCTATACAAAAGTTGGACCGGACAGTGCTCGATGAAGAGTACTGCATCGCCATCTTCCCCATATACTCATCGACATCTACCCAGCTATCCATCTTTCGCCCCGTGTACGTCGCGCTCGACACGAGGGTGCATTTCGAAGTTTGGTTCGTGCTCCTCCGGGCCTTTGCGGTCCCCGATATCTACCGGCTCGACCCGTCGAGCAAGGACGGCGTAGTGGAGATGTTGGATCTCAAGTCGAACGAACTGGATGGCGTATTTCGGATCGAAAAGTCCCTCTGCTTGCGCGTGACCGAGGCTAAAATGCGGCCAAAGGGAAATCCCCTAGAGCTCGGCCCATTACAGCGTGTCGAGTCGCAGGAGAACCTCATGGGCAATTACCTGGCCGAGGTGATCCTCGACGGGGAGGTACGCGCCCGCACGACAACCAAGACGCAGACGAAGAACCCGTTCTGGAGGGAGGACTGCGAATTTTGCGATTTGCCGCCGAGCTTCCCGTACCTGTCAGTGGTCCTGAAGAAGGTCGAAGGTAATCTCGAGAGTGTGACGCATCAGTTGCAGGCGTCAATGGGCCTTCCCAAGACCGGAAACCTAACGGAGGTCCTTTGCGGAGCCGTCGATATCCCCCTCGACGAATTGGAGTGCGGCAAGGATCACGAGGAGTGGCTGCCAATTCTCGATGATAAGCAGCAGATCCTGGGCACCATGTTTGTCAAGATCCACCACGAAGAGCTCGTCGTCTTGCTCTCGAAAGAGTACCAGCCGCTCTCCGAACTTCTCCACCGTTTCCCGTCAGGCCTCACGTCCCAAATAGCAGACGTTATGCCGACCAGCCTCCGGCGGCTCTCTGAGCTGTTTCTCAACATCTTCCAGGCGTCGGGCTCAGCGAGCGAGTGGCTCATGGCCCTTGTAGAGGACGAAATCGACGGCATCGGGAACCAGGCACCTATCAAGAAGTACAGGTTCAGCAGACGGCTGCGATCGAGCGATTCACTAGACTCGGCAAGCGACCGCGAGCAGATTGTGCGAGACATGAGCAAGTCGCTCACTGGCGAGGCAAATCTGCTGTTCCGCGGCAATTCGCTACTGACGCAGTCTCTCGAGTTCCACATGCGGCGTCTCGGCAAGGAGTACCTCGAGGACGTGCTTCTCGATAAGGTTTTCGAGATCAACGAGATCAACCCCAATTGCGAGGTGGACCCGAGCAGAATTCAGGACGGCGATAGCATCCAGCAGCACTGGAATCAGCTGATTCAGCTGACGACGGAAGTGTGGGATTGCATCGCGGCCTCGGCGAACCGTCTGCCACCCGAACTGCGGCACATTCTGAAGTACATCCGCGCCGTGGCAGAGGATCGGTACGGTGACTTCCTCCGCACCGTTTCCTTTACGAGCGTTTCTGGTTTCCTCTTCCTCCGCTTCATCTGTCCGGCCATTCTCAGTCCCAAGCTCTTTGGCCTCTTGCGAGACCACCCGCGCCCGAGGGCGCAGCGCACGTTGACCCTAGTGGCAAAGTCGCTGCAAGCACTGGCCAACTTGACGACTTTTGGCCAAAAAGAGAGTTGGATGGAGCCAATGAACAAGTTTTTGAACTCGCATCGCCAGTCCGTCAAGGACTTCATCGATCACGTCTGCTCCATACCCGCCGAGCGTAGCACAAACCCCGTGCCGGCGTCTTACTCTACTCCCGTGACGATCCAGGGCCGGCTTTCGTCCATCTCGCGAGAAGGCTTCCCCTCGCTGCCGTACCTCATCGACCAGTCGCGCAATTTTGCGGGGCTTGTGCGCCTCTGGGTCAATGCCAACCCCCTAGCGCACTACGCAATTAAGAGCGGAACTACCACGGCCGCTGCCGCGCAGAGCAACACCTTATCACCCAACGCCGTAGACGCACCGCCCTTGCCTGATGGCGATTTGCTGATATTCAACGATGTGTGTCTTGACCTTCAGCAGCGTTCAGACGAGTGCTTTGCGCGCGTTGAGTCGATCCGCGAGAGAGAAGCCGGGCTGCAAGCTACATCAACGGTGACGGCGACGGCAACAGCAGCCGCGGCGGCTGTAGCTTCTGCTTCGTCTGTCATCACGACAGATGAACTTGCCGAGGGGCTTGGGCACACGTCGCTTATAGATAGTGTGGTCAAGAGCTCCTTTGCGACACAGGCCTCTTCCTCTACAGGCGGTGGCGGTATCGGTGGCTCCGGTGCCGGCGTAGAAACGGCTTCAGCAGTATTCTCGTCGTCGGTGTCCTCGTCGCATTGGGATTTTTCCGAGGCAATGGGAATCGGCAACGGCGGCACACTGGGCGGAAGTAGTGTTGCTGCCGCTAGCCTACGGCCACCCGGATCGGCTGGTAGCGACGTCATCGAGGGAGGCTCGCGGGAAAGGAGAGGCAGGACGACGAGACAGGCTTCGGCGGCGTCGGAGGCCGGCTCGGGGACGCTGAGGTCGAGCCGAAACGGACGGGTTACGAGGGGGATTTTATCGGGGATTATGAGGATGGGGAGGAGTGATTCACCGGATTCGGCACCGGGAGGTCCCTCTGGTTCTAGACTTACCAAGGAGAGGTAGTTTTCCATGTGCTTGTTTCTTTTGGGGGATCAGGGCGGCATTTGATTGATGTCCTTTGTTTCTATGGTGTTGACTCTTTGTTCATGGAGGAGGTTTACTTGATTTTTTTTTTCTTTTCCAACTCCGATGACTATCATAGAGGTTGGGCGGTGGGTTTTGGGCCCTATTCTTTCGCTTCTCGTTTTTTTTTTAAAGCTTTTACATGTTCTCTTGAAACCGATTGAAGTTTTTTCTCTGGCTGTAATATGGGGATGACTCGGTGCTGATGGGCTGTGCTGACGAGTCGGAGTGAATGGAGTGAATAGAGGTGGATTGTACTACTGTATGTTAGTGAGATGGGGGAACGAATTGGTGTATGTACGGACGTATGTATGGGATGGATGATTTGTGAATACCACTTGAAACCACCACTCTTACCTCTTCTCTTCTCTTCTCCTCTTCACTTGGCCTTGTCTTGAAAATGGAGAGGACATCTGATAACGGGTGAGACCATCGAATATTAACCAAATCCTAGTCCTAGAAACAGATGGGAACGACCCAAGACCCCTGAAGAACGAACATTTAGAAATCTACCCGGGAAGTGGCTTATAATGCGTCTCGCTGGACTTGGAATCAAGGGTTTTTTCGGCGACTTACACCCGAAAGCTGGGTTTGATGGAGACTTGTTTCTTTCTCTTTCATGTCATTTTATTTTTCTTTTTTTTATTCCTTTTCTATCTCGCGATAACACGTATAGAGTATTAAAAAACTCCTGGATAAAACCTAAATAATTTCCTCCTTCCTTGACTCCAGGCATGTATATATATCCATCTATCAACGTCGCCAGTCTCCCCCCCCTTTTTTTTTTTTCCCTTCCCTCCCACTTCTAATCCGCGAAAAACTTCTTATAAGCGGCATTCATCTTCTTATCTTTCTCATCACTCCTCTTCTTCAACGCAGTATACTCCTTCGTAACCCCCGCATCGTTCGGCGACAGCTTATGCGCCTCCGCCAAGTCCCTCAACGCGCTCTCCTCGTCCTTCCGGTTCAAGTAGGCGAGACCCCTCCTGTAGAGAGCCTTGGTCCTGTCGGCGGGGGTGATGACGTCGCCGCTGGCGTCGCGCATGTTGAGGGCGCTCGTGGCGGACGCGATGACGTCGGACCAGGCCTCGAGCTTGAGGTGGACGAAAGCCAGATTGTTGTGGAGGGCGAAGCGGAGCTTATCGAGTTGCTGGCCCGTCTCCTTGGGCTCCTTTGAGAGATCCGGGTCCTCGTTGAGGTAGCGCAGCGCCTTTTCATACTTGTCTATCGCCCCCGGCAAATCTCCCTTCTTCAGGGCCGCCGTGCCATACCCCTTGCAATCCGTAGCGATCCTGAGAATCTCAACCGCCGAGGGCGAGTCGGCGAGGTCGTCCGGGTAATCTTGGTACCTGTCGCCGTAGGCGTCGGCGACGGCGGAGGTGGCGGCGTCGTCGGCCGCGGCTTCGGCTTCGGCCTCGGTGAGCTGGCCGCAGTCGGCGATGACGACGGGTTTTTCGGGGCGGTCGTCGGAGTTGGTGCGCATATTTTCGACCTTGCGGACGATGGATTTGCCGCGGAGGACTTCGCCGAAGACGACGTGTTTGCCGTCGAGGTGGGGGGTTGGGACGGTGGTGATGAAGAATTGGGAGCCATTGGTGCCTGTTGGGGTCACTTCAGTTAGAATAATAATAATAAAAGTAAAATTATGCGGAAGGGAGAGAGAAGAGGTAGCGCGTGCTTACCGGGTCCAGCGTTGGCCATGGAAAGCAGGAAAGGCCTAGTATGCTTAATCTCAAAGTTCTCGTCGGCAAACTTCTCGCCGTAGATGGACTCGCCGCCCGTGCCGTTGCCCTGGGTGAAATCACCGCCCTGGATCATGAAGCTCTTGATGACGCGGTGGAAGGTCGAGCCCTTGTAGTGCAGAGGCTTGCCAGACTGGCCGTTGCCCTTCTCGCCGGTGCAGAGGGCGCGGAAGTTTTCGGCCGTCTTGGGCGTCACGGAGGTGTAGAGACGCATGATGATGCGGCCGGCGGGGCGGTCGCCGATGGTGATGTCGAAGAAGACGTGGGAGGACATTTTGGGAGGGTCAATTGAGGACGGTAATGGTATATAGTATGTTTAGGGAGAGCGGAAAACAGCTTATATCTGTATATATTGAGCTGTTGGCGTTTTTAGAAGAGACAGTTGGAGAGAGATGGTGGGGTGAGAAGAGATGAGGGGTTGTAGATTAAAAGCCAGGTGGAGATCTCTGGTGTAGCACGCTCAACCGAGAGGTTCTGGAGGAGGCAATCGAGAGAGAGGAGGATGTTTAGCAGCCTGGAGCTGAGAATCGGGAGCTGGGGGATGTATAAATTCCTGTTTCAGTTCGACCAGAAATGCAGTGGAATGTTTGGATGCGGATTCGGAAAGTGCAACAGGAATCTGTGTTGCTTTGTCGCAGCGGGGCTTTGGCTTCACATGGAAGCTTCTAGCTATTTTGGTGAGAATGTGTGAGACAGCTGCAGGCAGGAGCAGTCCAGTCCAGTCCAAGCCCAGGCGCGGGCAACCTGCGACGGGGCTTTGGGAAGGAACTGTGAACTGGAACAGTGCTGTGCTGTGCTGGCTTGCAATTGGACGATTTGATTGGGGGGGGGGGGGGACAATTGGACGGGGCTTGGAAATGTGGGGCTGATCCACAGGTAACCTGAACTGGCAAGCTCACCTCGACTCCATCACTATCATCTTGCATTGGACAGGCAGGAGCAACAACGAAGCAACGAAGTACGAAGAAACCACAAACTAACAGCTATTCCCACTTCCCACTTACTACCTCCAAAGTATACATTATCATCTAGGGGGATACTCCAAGGTTAACCAGCCATATCAGGTCTGGCCAGGTCACGTCTGATCTGACGATGGAATGGCCAGTTCTTGGAATGCTGTGCGCCGGAGTCAGCCAACTCGAGGCAACTCATTTATAGACGCATATCTTGAAAACACTAAGATACAAAGGCTTTATAATAACCTCGGCACTCAAAATAAAACTTGAAAGAATCCCTTTTTCCATAACCTCGAGAAGCTCGCTCGGGACCATGGACTAAGACAAGTATCAAGGCAGACTGGCCTCAGAGAATTGTTAGAGTATACCTATAGGATTAGTTGGCAACACAGTAGAAGAAAATGAAAAATAAAAAAAAGGGAGATTCGAACTACGAACCTCTCGAAATCAGCAATTTCACTAAATACTTCTGGCATTATAGGAGGGAGGGAAAAATGCAAAAAAGATCGCATGCGCTGCTCTGGTTGAACTTCGAACGAAGCAATTCCCCGCTGGACACGTAGCTACGAAAAATACTTTTTTTCTAACTTTCTGAGCGCTCCAATTGACCGCTAGGCCAACTGGTCGCAGTGTTGGTGCTTGAGCTGCTCGGTTAGAAGTGCTTGCCATAGACTCATATATAAGGGATATGTGGCCGGGCCTAAGTGTGTCGAGGCAGGTGCGGAGGCGTGGAGGGTGGATGGCGCTCTTTCCCGTGATGACTTACATCGCTACCACAAGTGGCGAGTCCCTTAAGGAGGAGAAGGAGGAGAAGGAGGAGAAGGAGGAGAAGGAGGAGAAGGAGGAGAAGGAGGAGAAGGAGGAGAAGGAGGAGAATGCTATCTCATCCAAATCTTGTTACAATAGTAGTTGGCCATGTAATGCTTATGGATTGATGTACTTCGTCAAGCTATCATTACCCTCTCTATCATTGATACCACTTTGCCCACCTTCTCTAAGCCATTGCTTAACCTCTTTTATACCGGTTTTCTGCCCCCAGTCTCGGGCCTGTATTCAACGTATTGACTCATACATACAGTGAGCATCATTAACCTCTCTACTGCGGCTCCTCAACGCCCTTGGGCTGAACGACTACCTCAAACGTGACCTAAACAATGTCAGTGACGGAAACTGCAGGAAAGTCCTCGCCAGCCCCCAGAGAGAACAACACTTACCGGCCCGTCATTCACCAAGGCCACCTCCATCATCGCCTGGAACTTGCCGTCCTTGACACGCTCCGCCACATAACCCGCCTTCACCTTCTCGAGGAAGTAGTGATACAGCCGCTTCGCTTCTTCTCCCGGCGCCGCCTGATGGAAGTCGGGCTTGTTGCCTTTGGACGTCTTGGCCAGGAGTGTAAATTGGGAGACTGCAGAAAAGTTAGCGCAATGACCGTTAAGCCGATCTTCAAAAATCGCCATACCGCAGAGTATCTCCCCTTCAATATCCGTCACGTTTTTCCTCCACTATCGAATAATTTCACTTGTCAGAAACGAAGAAAAAAAGAAACTTCGAACCGATTCCCCGGAACCACTCCATCTCTTCAGTCCCATACCCTAGAGCCATTCTCGCCATCCCAAATCTTCAGCTTCAACACCTTGGCCGCTAAGCTATCAGCCTCCTTCTCGGTATCCCCGACGCCGACGGCGGCAAGCACAAGTATGCCCTTGCCGATAGAGGACACCACCTCCTTGTCCACCGTCACAGATGCCGACAGCACCCGTTGTATTATGGCTATCTAATTGGTCAGCGCAAAGGAAAAAGAAGAAGCAGAAAGGACAGGAAGGGAAACGGCATTTACATGACTGATACCAAACTTGCCTTTCATTTTTTTTTCTTGCTTTCTTTGGCGCCGGGCCTTCTTGTCCGTCTCACAATCGCCGCTGGGAAGCCAATCAAGACGCTCGCTGAGCACCAGAATCGGTATCAAGAAACGTCGCAGCCAAACTTTGGGGCGGAAATTAGACGGAGCTTCAAAAGCAGGGAGGGTCCTCGCTGAAGGAACTTTTATTAAAAAAAGCAAGGGAAAAAAAGGGATCAAACAAAATTCGGCTATAGAAATACGGTCAAAGAGAACATCATCCCATATATTTCGTAACTAGTAAGTAGTTTACCAGGAGCCAAAGGATAAGATCCAGAACTTCTGGCAGAGTTAAGCGCCGGACACTCGCTCACTTTATGCACCCCAGGTTGTGCTTGGATTTTAATGTGCTTCGTAGTGCGCCATATTCGCTTGGTCTTTACGAAGTAGTTTAAGTAAATTATGCAACTTCCTTGTGTGGCGGCGCAGGGCGGCAGAAATGCAATGCCAAGACTTTGCCAAGAGGTACAGGTGAGGTTCCTTCCACATGCTGCAGATAAAGTTTGTTGATTCCCAGTTCTCTGGCCCTAAGAGTTCCCAAATAAAGCAGCCTTTCACATTATCAATACTTAATAATCACGTGATACATCTACCTCCAGCGACGTCGCCTTGATCCTGCGGCTCGCGCTTTTTAACCTTCCACTTCCAACCGCATCAGCTTTGGACGCCTTCCGTCAGAAACGTGACAGCATCAGCAAACTCCATCCAATCCATCACCACCCAAGCTGAGCCAACGAACGATCAGTTGGTTCTCAGCGCTTCGACCCCGCATATATCGAGACTTTTTCCCTCTTCTGCCAGTACTCCCGACTGGCTTGTACGATTGTCGATCGAATACCGTCCCAACGCGATACCTCGGCCTGCTGCCGACTCTGAAATAAACCTTGCGAGCTTGCCCGTCGTTTTCGTCCCCCAACTGCCTGGGCCGCCCCCATCCTCACCCTGTGGCATTGCGGCCACTTTGATGGTGCCTATCACCCCGATCCGAAACACGAATATCTAGAAGGTAAGTTGGTGGATTGTCTCGCTCGTCGAACCACCTCGCTATCCTCCTGCTCCTGCCCGACCAATCCCTCGACGACGGAACTCGATATCGAACCCCCTCCCTTCTTCCATCATCGCGAAACTATTATCAGACCTGTATCTAATATTTGGACCAACCTGCCCGCCTACAGGATTCTCTTTACCGTACGCGAATTTTTGCCGCTACCGAAATTCGCCATCGCCTGCCCAACGAATATCCGCGCGATTCTTAAACTAGAGAAAACCTAAATCCAATACCGACACAATGGCGTCACGAAAGCTGATGCAAGAGGTAGAGAAGTGCTACAAGAAGGTAGCGGAAGGAGTGGATGAGTTCAACTCAATCTACGAAAAGATTGAACAGTCGAATAACCCAGCTCAGAAGGAGAAGCTTGAGGACCAGCTAAAACGTGAAATCAAGAAGCTGCAGCGTTTGCGTGATCAAATCAAGACATGGGCGGCTAGTAACGACGTCAAGGATAAGGACCGCTTGATGGAGAACCGGAAGCTTATAGAAACGGTATGCCCTTTGGGAGAGAGCCGACGACTCTCAGCAACCCACACCGCGAGCATTCTTTTTTTTGACGAGGGCATTTTCTTTCGTTACTGACAAGTGATTCTCGCCCCTACCCTAGCAAATGGAAAAATTCAAGGCTGTTGAAAAAGCAATGAAGACGAAAGCCTACTCAAAAGAAGGCCTGTCAGCAGCGGCCAAGCTCGATCCCAAAGAACAGGCCAAGGTGGAAACCTGCGAGTTCCTCGGAAACATGGTCGACGAGCTCGAACACCAAGTAGAATCCCTGGAAGCCGAAAGCGAGTCCATACAAGCGACGATGAAGAAGGGCAAGGCCAACAGGGATAAGGCTGAGCGAGTGGCCGAGATTGAGCGGATAATCGAGAGGCATAAGTGGCACCAGGGCAAACTCGAACTGGTCCGGCGTCTTTTGGAGAACGGCAATCTCGAGACCGAGCAGGTGAAGGATATTGAGGAGTCCATCCGGTACTACGTCTCCGACGGCATGAATGAGGACTTTATGGAGGATGAGGAGATGTACATCGACCTCAACCTCGACCACGAGGAGGACGTCTACGGTATGAATCTGGAGAACGAGAAGGGCTCGACCGAGGACACGAGGTCTATACAAGACGACTTGGCTTCGGAGTTCGAGCCGAAAATCCCCGGAAAGCCCAGAACCGCCGCCGAGAGCGCCATCGCGAACGCAACGGGTCGTCGTCCGTCGGCGCAACTCAAATCTCCTTTACCAACACTCGCGACGTTACATACGCCCATACCTTCAGGTGGTGCGGGCGCATCTGGTTCTCTACCCATGAAGCCTGCGGCGTTACCAACAAGACCACCCGGCGAAGGGCTCAAGTACGCCTCTGCTGCCGCTGCCGCCGCGGCGAGCGATAAGAACAACGTCGGCATCGCGCCTTTACCACCCCCGCCCAATGCAGCTGGTGTACCCGTCAACGTTGGTATCAGCCCTCTGCCCTCCGCGGCCCAGCAGGCGAGGTCTAGTGCTGCTAGCTCACCTGCTTTGATGATGGCGCAACCTGCGTCGAGCTCGGTGTACCAAGCTCAAGCGGCGCAAAGTCAAGGAACCTCGAGTGCGGGCCACACACCGGCTTCGATAAAGGCGACGCCTGTACCGGTCGCTGCTGCAAGCTCGCAAAAGGAGACTTCCAAGCCTTCTCGTGCGGCAGGAAAGGCTCCCGCGGAGCCTGTCAAGGGTATATTTCTCTATTTCGTTTTTCTTCGTCTTCTTCCTTTCCACTGTATCTTTTCCCCCTCTGTTCTAACACGACTTAGCTCCAGCACCCCACGTCAACGGCGTCAACGGAATCAAGCCCATCGAAGAAGAAGAAGCCGAAGAAGAATCCCGCTTCCACCTCCCCGCCTGCCTAAACGACCTCCTCGAGTCCTACGAGCTCTCACGGAAGCGCCCCGCACCGGCCTCCTCCCCCGCCTCCATGCGAATGCTCGCCATGTCCCAAGCGACAGCACCCGACGCCACCGACGCCGACCTCCCGCGGACCTGCCGCCCCGATTCCCGCCTGCCCCTAACCTACTCGACCTTCCCGCAGACGCCGCTGCCCATCTTCGACGACCCGCGGCTCTACGGAAAGATCGACCCGGACACGCTCTTCTACGTCTTCTACTACAAGCAGGGCACGCATCAGCAGTACATGGCCGCGAAAGCACTCAAGGACCAGAGCTGGCGGTTTCACAAGCAGTATCAGACTTGGTTCCAGAGGCATGAGGAGCCGAAGAGCATTACAGAGGAGTTTGAGCAGGGGACGTATCGCTTCTTCGATTATGAGAGCACATGGTAAGCTTTTGTTTCTCTCGGCGGGTCTGGGTGTTTGTAGGGTGGAAGTGGATGAAGTTTGCTGACAATATTTGTGTGTTTGACAGGATGAACCGACGGAAAGCAGACTTTAAGTTTGCGTATAAATTCCTCGAGGACGACATATAATCAAGACGAGCGCAAACCGCTCATGTTTCGCAAATCTCTACATTTGCGAGCTCAAACCCATTCCCATTTTGATCCCCCCCAATCCTCGATCGGATTACCTGCAATGAGATTCCATAATTACGCGAAATGGACGAGGGAATGAACCCGTAGCCCTCTTCATTTCATATCCCCTTTTCAACCCTGCAGCTCCTCTTTTCTTTCTTTTCTTCGCGTGTCCCCCGGTCAGTGGGGAGGGTGAAAGGAGGTCCTTTTTGTTTGCCCAATAATCCATCCACCCCCACCTTTGAATGGTTTCTGGGGTGCGCAGTGTTTAAGAAAGTGTATCAATCTTCCTCGTTTGTTTGGTTTTTGTTTCTTCCCTCTCTAGTACCGAGAGTGATGGTGCCTCCTTTTCTCTGTGGGACTGGTTTTGTTGAAAGCTTGTTGTCTCTCTATCTCTCTATCTATCTCTCTTTTTTTTTTGGTAGCCTGGTCGTTTTCAAGGGAAGGGGTTATTCGGGAATTCTCTTTTTTCCTTGGGGGAAACGAACGGATGAATACAAATTCTTTCATGGAGCTCACTAAAAAAAAATTTTCCCCGCTCTCTCCCGGTTCAACACTTGAAAACCCACTTGAATCTATGTGTGATTCTCTAGAAGAAGAGTAGACAAGATGGGAAAAGTTGGGGGATGGTGGTTTGCGTAGGTTACAGTCGCTGGGAAACGAGGCGTTTTGGTGGCGATCCTTTGAATGTTTTCCGTTGGCTCTGGATGTAAGCCCCATCTCGACTTGTCGCCCTGAGGTCGGGATTTCTGGGCGTAACCTGCCACTTGGGGGCTTTTTTGCCCGTGAATCTAGTTTCTTCTTTTCGAATCCAGGATTTGATTGTTTTTTCGAGGTGTGTAATAGCTCCCCTGCAATATATCCCTGGTGTTGCCCAGTAAGTAGTACGACTGAGCCTCTCGGATCAAAGGAACAACAGATGTGAAGAAACAAGACGTCTAATCCCAGACCAGGAATACCTTAGCAAGACTAACAAGTACGAACGAGGAAGGAAACAAAAGTTCACACGATTAATTAGGTTGAGATCTTCGGTCCACCAAGGCAGGAGAAGAAGTGATATCGACAGCCTCCTCACATCTAGCTAACCGCCAAACTCGATGATCCTTGACTCTTTCCCAGCGCCCTCGATTTTGATGCCCAACGACAGCCTTGAGACCTCGTTAGCAATACAAGACTCGAAAGTAAAAGACATCTCCAGGCTTTCTATCATCTCCCTTCATTTCTGCCCAATATGGCCGACGATCCGGTCGTCCTAGCTGGTCGCCTACGCCTCACACAGGGCGACAGGCAAACGGGTTATCACGTCCACCCGGGGCACCGAAAGCCCCATCCCAGGCCTCTCTCTGTTGCTGTCAGTGCAAACAGAAAGGCATCGAACAGCAATCAACCCTGTCCTCGGCAAGTTCTCCAAGTTAAGGGAAACTAGTAGGCTGCACAACCTGGAACGCGGAACACGTCCCGAGATTTGTTCGATGACGCCCTATCATGTCGCCTTCTATGCCATCGACCCGAAGTGCAATAACGTGTTTGGAGCCGGTGGTGTGGTGTAGATGGGCACACTTGTGCCTCAACGCCTTCGATGTGCCTTGGTGTAAGTCAACGTGCCACCAAACTCGCAAACAATTTCGGTGATCCGAAACATAACAGATACACACCCTTTTATCCGCAATTACAGAAACAAGGGTGGGGAATTTACCAGGCTCATAGAAAAATAAAATAAAATAAAATAAAAAGAGAGAATAAGAGTCCCGCTCGCAGACTTGAAGCACGGTACTACGAAGTTGGGGGTGGCGCAGACCCTCACTGGAAACGAAGCAGATCCAGGAGATCGCAAATCGTGAGCCAAGTACCCATCCATTCTCGATATCAAAAGCTTTGGAGGAAGAAATTCTGCTTGGCGAGGATTGTTTGACGAGATGGGGCGATCAATCATGGGAGCGGAGATAACGGCTGGCATCCCGAGTCGTCAATCATCGGAGGGGTGGCCTTTCAGTGACGGGAGCGGAACGAGGAGCTCACCTGCCGGCCTCGGTTAGGATGTGAGAGGTGTGTGTGGCGACGACGTAATGCGCTGATGTTGAAACCAAGAAAAGAGAAGAAGCGACCGAGTTTCGAGTAAACATCAGTATAGATGATTTGGAAGTTAGTCAGTTTGTCAGTTCTGGGGGTGACGCCTCGTGCAAGATCGACGGAGTCTAGCAGAAACAAGCCAAGCAAAAATCCGATCATGAGTGTTGGACGTACTTCGTAACGAGGCGAAGAAGAGGAAGCGAGTGGCAATCTCTGCTTCGACATCCATCTGCTGTTCCTCCCGCCTACTCCCTGGGGCTTCCCCCTCTTACTTCTTTTTTCTTTTTCTTGCAAGAGGGTCCGGAGAGTTTCCGTTGTTTCCTTGGTGATCCTATTTTAAGATATGCAGCAACGTGCAAGTGCACTGACTATCCGGCAGTTAGCACCCAAGCGATGCCGTCCTTGTATCTCGATGTGAATCAATAAGGCGTTCGTCAATGGTCACACCCACTTCGACCAAGACCAGTCTCTGGACGTAACTGCAAATTTTCCCAATTGGGTAGTATGACGACGGCCCAGGTAGGGCTGGTCCCAGGATCCTTGAACCTGGCCCAGTAGGATGCCACCTCGGCCCCAGCAACTCGGCTAAAGCAGCCCCAGATGCGGCAAGCATGATTGCTCACAGGTTCGATTGTGACCTTTCTCGCACCTTGAAGCCCCAAAGACCCCCCAAAAGGTGACGCTCGACATTCACGCCTTGGCGATTTCCAAAGCCTTGAAGTTTGTTGAGGGGGGAAAAGAGAGACATCTGTGAGAGGGCAACTATACCCGAGTAGTGGTCTGGGATTTCAAAGAAAAAGAAGAAAACGTAACTTGCATGTCCACCCTTGTCGTCGATCAAACTGTTCCCATCGCTGTTGTATTTTTAGCAACTCGCGGCTCTGGAAACAAGAGTGGGGAGGCCAGTCAGGGCAGCAAAAGGGAGGGGGAAAGGGACAGAAAGGGCCTTGGACCATATGCAGTGAGGGGGTGTGTCAGTGTGTTCGAGGTTCATTGTCCCTCGTTGTTCCTGCTGGTTCCCAGGGACGTGGAAAACAGCCCGCTTCAGGGGAACTGGTAGGTGCATTCGATGACCAAGGGAACAATCTTCATTGGCCCAATTTCATGCCCCTCGGCTTCGGCGACAATAAGGTTTCGAAATCGTGCAAGTCGAGGCGAGGGGAAAATCCCCTCATTCTATTCTTGGTGTCTAACAGCCGGTAGACGACCTGCTTGATCGCCGAGTTAGTGTCTTTCAATAGGCGGCTTGGGAGGGGCAGGCTTGGCTTCGACATGGTTGATCGTGAAGGACGAAGAACCGAAGGGGCAATTGGATGAATTATCTCTGCAACGATGACCTCAAACACAGCGATGGTAGCGTGTTCCCAATTCAAGTCTCGAATATATTAGATATCAAATGATCAATTGCATTCAAAACTGTTGCAGGTATAACCGTAAAACAACTTGAAGCCAGTAGTTGATGTTACAGCACAGGTCTTCGATGTTGACTCGGCTCTGGCTCATCCCCTCTAAGCGGGGTCTGGACACTCACTCTCCTCCGTATGCAGCTTCTCTCTACGAGTCAAAGCCAAAAGACTAAAAAAAGATGGAAGGACAACCCAGGTCTATTTCCACGTGGTTTCAGTTATTATCAGGGATGGCCGATAAGGGTGGAGAATGGCACATTTTACCGTCCGCTAGTTGCTTCCGAATAGATCTGGCCCGACTACTTCGTGGACGCTTTGATGAACTTGCGAGGGAACCCTGGCAGGTTCTCCTTCCTCAGGAGAGGTTTGTTCCTGTACACCGCCACCTACTTGGCGAAGGAGTCCTTTACAAGTTCGAATTTGTCACGCGACAGCAGATGAGCTTCTTTAAAGCATTGCAAAGGCTAAGTGGCATAGAGCCTATATCTTCTCCCTCTCTCTGTTGTAACTGCTTGTAAGTGCTCCCCGGATGTGTCACCGAGAGAATCCATAATGGTCACATTTTGACCCGCTTCATCCCCACCCATCACATGTGTACAATAGTAGTGTACTTAGTAACGTATTAGGGACAATGGAGTCGGCCTTAACCAGACAACGCTCTGGTTCGAACCTGCTCCATTCCAAGCCACAGGACTAGGTGTGTTCTTGCCTCGCTGCTACCATACCGAATGGTAGCATACTTCCTCAGAGTACAGTGTGATGCTGTTGGGCAGGAACATGTGGGCGAGAAGGGCTGGACCGGGCCGGACCCAGATACATCAAATCAGTACTGGCGAGTCGAGTGCACTTGCCGAGTCGTAGGCTCAGTACTTCGTAGTTGCCTCAAGTCATAATCAGCCTCAAACTGGAACAAACGCGCCTCAAGCTATCAAGCTGCCGTCAGCTCGTTTAGGTGACGGCAAGCGCCAATGTGGTTCTGATGGTTCTAATGGACACTTGATGTGGCCTATCATCGATTCATCCTGCCTCGTTGCATAATTCAGCTCGACTGATCCTTCCATCGCACTTACGTGTACTCAAACAGCACCGCCTGGCACTAGTTCAAGTTGGGCCCTGGCGGCCTGGCCTTGACGAATGCCAGGGTCCAACCTCCATGCCCCATAGATCCGGCAGTAAGGTAAGTTCAATTTTTTTTTTTTTCAAGTCGTAAAACTTAGGTTAATTGGTAACGTTGAGCTTAGTGAATCTAGCCATATCAAGATGCCATCAATGCTGTGTGGCACGAGAACTTTTCGAGCTCGGCGTGAGGTAATTAATACATTCAGAGCAAGAGCAATCGTGCTGTGTTTCGGGGTATGTCGTTACTTGGGGGGTGTGACTAGTCGCGACACGCAGATAAAACAAGCTAAGGACACCCCCTGTTCAGGTACGAGATACTACTTCGTACTTGTACTCGGGAAGCACCCACTCGATCCATTTTCTGCTCGCAAGCCTCCATGTATAGTAGAAAGTACCACCCCTTGCCCCTTACCTCTTGCCTTTGGAATCGTACTGATACTTGCTGAGGCGCATTCACAGCCAGTGGTTCTGACCAGGGCTACGTTTACAATGATTCGAGTTGCGTCACTGTTTCCACTCTCCTGGGCAGGTGCGGGAGGCCATTGGACTGCTCACGACCCTTAACCCTCTAGTGTTCACTATCTGCAATTTGAGTGCGTGCTTTTTCCTGGAATGCCATTGATATGTTATCATCAATCCCTTTTCTGCTTGTATGAGAAGCCTGCGTATACTGCCTAACTCCATTGATCATCGATGCAACGACGCTTTTACCCACCCTCTCCAAATTCGAGGCCTGGACCTTGCTAGCGGCTTCGTTCCTTATTTCCCTCTTTTGGCCATCATGGCCTCCCTCTATTCTATTTGCAGCTCCATCTGCAACATGCGCCTCTCCCTGCTGAAGATCCTCGAGCACTGACGACAAGACGAATCCCTCCTCTTTCCTTCTCCCCCACACCACCTAGATCGCCATTAGCCTTCGCTCCATCCCTTGCCACAGCCGAGGTGTTGTCCACTTTCAACCTCCTGGATGATCCACAATTCGCCGTGGAACTCTAGCACACTCTTCCATCATGCGTTTGGTTGTTTGTGCGCAGCCACGGACTGTTCCCGCTTCCCTCCTCTACACGAGGCATGGATGAGCCTGTTTTGACAGGCATTGTCCATCGGCACCATGGTGGAGTTGGCAGGGATCTAGATGGGGTCAACACCTCTTCGTCTTCTCGCAGCTCCCCGTGTTTTATATCGACTACCCTCTTTTCACATTGGCTTCCCTGAGCTCGTCACATCGAAGTTCTTCGTTGGCTAGGAGGAATCCTTTTCGTTTCTAGTTTGAGTCGGCCCGCATATCGCTCTCGACCTTGTTTCTTGACCCTAGTCTCCCCCCCCGTATAGCCCTTGAATCATCGGTACTAGTGATGCCTCTTCTCTTATGCCGATGATCGACTTACATGATCCTATTCTTGGAATCTCGGAACCTCGTTGGAGTTCGTGTTAGTACATAAGATCCTGTCATCCCGCCCTGCCTTTCCTCCCTTCTCGCTCATCTGATCCATATCCCAGCGTGGGATCCTCTTCGGAGTTCACTCGTCCCATTACTCCCGGGATTTCCCAGAACTGGCCGCCTCACTTTAAGCAAAGGTGTAACAACCTTGGCCAAGACGCTGTGAGTGTTTGGTGTGCTGCATGCCGATAGGGCCTCGCGAGCACTACGTGGGGAACGCCTCTTTCTCCAAAGAAGTGATACTCCACGCTGCCCGCCTTGGTGAATCCTGTTTGGCGTACCACCGCCGAGCTTTTTGTATATTCCCCGGTCCCTGTGCGCCCTCTCTTCCTGTTATTCGCTCACCCCTTCGAGATCCTGGGCCATACACCCCAATCCGACCCAACTCTGCACATATACTCCCTCCGAATTTGGCCTGCCCGATTAGTTTGGGCCCTGCAGCACCACAGTCACCACCTTTTTGCAAACTTCAATATCTCGCCGCCACAAACCCATAAGCCCTGCCTGCCGTACTTCCTTTTTGGTAAGTTGCGCCTATTCTCGAATCAACTGGCTCTTGAATTTTGCCATGGTTTCCTATTGTGTTTCTGACGTGCTTATATTTCGAGAATCTCTTCAGCATCTACATAGAAGAGCATCTACATAGAAGTCTAACAAACTCCTTGCCTGTCATAGATTTCCCACCAGGAAACCCAAGTCTTCTCACTTCAATACAGCTGCAGCAGTTGAGCTTTAACTGCCATACAATTACCTTAGCACGCACCTTCTTGCCTTCCCCATGCGAAGAAATCAGCTCCAGTCAATTCAAGAAGAAGCTGTGTCAGCTAATGTTATCCAACGCTCAATAACCATTGCGGAACGGCTGTCCTCTACATTGGAGGGAAACCCTCTACTATATGATCAGCAATTCAGCAGTTCTACACCCTTTCCTCAACCTCTCCATCGCGGATATCATCACCAAGAGAGGGGTATCACTAGCCCTGGAGAAGCTGGGGCCCCGAGATCTATCTTCTCCTCGCCACCAGTTTCTCCGTCATCGCCATCGTGGATAGGTGGATATTCCAGAAACATGTACCAGGACGAGCCCTCTTCTTATGCTCTCAGCAGTGGCGAGGACTCCACCGGCGAAGGGGGGAGCCAAGACTACACCGTAAGCGAAGGTGGACAAAGCTACTACACACAGACCGGGGAAGGATCTTCTACTGACATGTCCAAGTACGTGAAATCCCGAGGACGGATGAGGAGGGGGCGGGTGCCTAGAGAAAGGGGGATAGTGACGTTGGATGTAGGCTAACATATCAGCGCAGACACAAGCCCTCGGATGGGTACTGCTGCCTTGTTCCCGGCTGCAAAGCAGTACCATTCAAACGCAACGCCGACCTCGACCGGCATTATAAGAATATCCACCGTCCCGCAGAGTCCAAAGAGACATACCATTGCGATTATGCAAAATGCAGTCGGAGGAGTTCCCCGTTCCATCGCCGAGACCATTTCCGCGACCACTTGCGCGACTACCATAAGGAGAGCATCGCGAAGCGCGGCAAGCCCATCCAGACAAATTGGTCCGAGGGCAACAGTGGTAGGAAGGAGTGGTGGAGGTGTACGAGATGTCTGCGCCGAGTCATGGTTGCGACTCACGGATTCGAGTGTCCAGATTGCAAGACATCTCGAGTACAGCCGGAGGAAGAGTCCTCAAAAAAGTGAAAAGTGGGGGAAGAAACTGATGAAGTATATGGATATGATGACTTGCATATTTCCCAGCAGCTGCATTTCTTATTGCGTGTTCTACCTTTTACCACTCATTTCCCCTCCTTCTTTCTGACTGGTGCCTTCGATCGAGGCATAGATAGTCTTCTGTCCTTCGAAATTTTTTTGGGAGATGATTTTCTTTCTTGAGTTTGGCTATCGAACTGCAAGGCTGTTTTCTTTCAGCTTGTTTCTCAGTCAACTTTTATGTATTATTTAGACGCAACTTTTTTTCCTCCTTTTTGTTCTCCTTTTTTTCCTCCTTCCTTTCCTCATTACTTCATTCTTCTTCCCACAAAGTCTTCTTGAATAGACAATTGTTACCATTATTATCCGTCGAGAAGCGCTACCCTTGATAATCGGTGTGAGCCTTAACTGATTGATATTCGAAAGGGTTTCATATTTCTTCCTTCGAGCATTCGTCGTGGGCTTACGTAGCTGGCCGATGGTTGACCTTGTCTGAAACAGTGAGCTTGACTGGATTGGGCTGAGATTTAGGTGTAATGTGCGTGTCTGTCGCGCATCATCCGGCCTTTGCTGCATGTTGGCTTGCAGAAGTGATGTATTAGGTATGCGACATTTGATTATTCCAAAAGCCTGGCAGTGTGCATGTAAGTGTGGCGGTCTGGTTCCTATGCGGCATGTGTTTGGGTGCTACGTCATCTACATCCTTTACATTGTGGCAGAGGTTTCATGGAATATCACGGATGAGGAAGACGGAGCTTTCCGGTCTTGACGAGCATCCATTTTCCCGCTCCTCTTTTCATTTTTTTTTTTTTCTTTTTCTTTTTTTCTTACATCAGGTCCGTCTCGGACTGAATCAACGGAAGCGGGATGGGGGCGGGGAACAGCTGCCAGGACCAGCAACGGAACACCCACCAGGGCCGAAAAGTGGGCAGAACGGAGGAACACACACAAATTCACCAATTCACCCCTCACTTACCCCCTCCCTCGAAACAGGCCAATCGGGTAGTTTCTCCGATCTGCTTCTAGAAGGTCTTTCGGGAGGAGGGTCGCACACATGGCATGAGAGTTTTGTATGCGATAATAGGACTGAATTATGAGCAGGGAAGGGAAGATGTATCTGGGGGTTTCAGTTGCGGGATGGGTCCAACTCTCAAACTTTTTTTTTTTCTTTTCCTTCTCAATTCTCTTGTCGTGGTTTCGTCTCATTGCGGGAGGAAATCCATGCTCTAGGAGATCGTGCTGTGGGATTTCTTGAGGGCAAGGAAATATCGAGGCTATTTTTTCCCTTCTCGGCCATCGGGATCGGGGTTTCTATTTTTATCTTGGAGGGTTTGGGACTAATTGTGGGAAAGGGAAGGTGTTGGCTGGCAATGTGCAGGGGGTTAAGGGGATAAGTGTTTGAGGTTGCTGCTGTTTCTTTTAGTATGTTGGTAGGGGGGGGAGGTTCTTTATGCGTGTGATGAGAGGGAGGGGAGATGATTTGGAAGCAAGTTTGAGTCGAGGCGAGGAAAATTCATTCAAGGTGGATTGCTCTCGGAATATGGATGTGATACGGAGTTGATGGAGGGAAAAGTCGAAATGCATCGTTGGATTCATTGTTCTTAACATTGCATCGAGGCTGCTAGGTGTCTTAGTCAGACGGATTCAAGACGTTGCAATTGCCGACCTGGGAAATCTTAAGCTCGCTACATCTTCGGGATGACGACATTCAAACGTCGCTTCTACGGAGAGGACGTCCTTCCATCTCTCTCGGAATTACTGTTCTCTCGCCGATGTCTTTGTCAAGTCCCTCGCCGTTGTATTTCCCTACTTCGTACGCGCAAAGTTGCACTCTGCAATTTGGAAATGGTGCCATTGTGGCCTCGTGTATGAAATCTGCGCATTTACAGGACTGGGAATCCTCGGTCTGTCACAACAGGAATGAGACCACGGCAATCCACAATCTTTCGGAGAAACCATGCTCATCCGACGTTGAGGCGTCCCGGGGAAACGCGGCAACCATGGGTTGCTAGCGCGGACAAGGGGATCAGGCATCCATCTCCTTGGCTTGGCTTGGCCTGGCCTGGCCTGGCCTGGCCATCGGCAGTCTGGGGTGCTTGCTCCTGGGAATTGGGAAATCCATAGTAATAAGTACTCCTTCGATAAAGCCGTGGAATCGAACGAGTTCTTCGTATAATGTTTCTTATTTCCTTTCCAAGTTATATGTTTCCGATATTTCCCCCTGAATGACAAGGACATCAGGTAATAAACGCCAGCCGCAGCCTCGTTCGGCAAAAAAAATTCAAAATATTTTGTAGGGACAAACGAGGAGTCTCAACCCACTTTTCACTGCCGACTTCGGGGACAAGCCGAACCATGTTGCCGTGTTGAGGAGGGGCCGTCGGCGACGACGGGAAGACTTCGCAGCACTCCCTGGCCCCAACGAAACCCGAAACGGGACTCTCTCATTTTTCGCAAGATGCAGTTGAGACCGCTAGCGGGTAATGTGGCCCCAGGGAAACGGGGACTTAGCATCGCTGCTTGCGATATTAGTGGATCCAGCCGAGGGACTTGAGGTTCTCGCAACCACCCCAAGGAGGAATGGTTGGACCGTCCTTGCACCAAGCTAATATTGAAGATTGAAGCGCCACAGCGACGACTGGACCGCTTACAGAGCCTATCCGCTGCGGAGCAATTGGTAATATCAATGACATCCGTGGTCCCGGGTCGAATTGATGTCTTCTTTTTCTTTTTTTATTCTCTTACGAGCGATCCGATTGCGGCGGGGCTCGGGGGTTGGAGTGGGAATGGGAGTGGATCCTGGCTCGCTTGCAAATTTGAAGCTCTCCAAAACTGCAATGGGCAACGGAATCGGAATTGTCTAATTGCCTATGGAGTACATCTACGAGAACATCAAAATGTACGAAATAGTTAGGGATCCCGATGCTGATATATATTTCAAACACAGCGAGATGGTCCGTTGCTGGTCTTGCGAGGAGATCTCCAAATCCCGGTGTCTCTGATTTCAAGACCCAGACTCAGGTCAAGGAAGAAGCTTCCCCGCGAAGGAGCTCTTCCCCACGCTGCTCGTAAACCGACATCCGGCAGTGCGAACTCCGAGCCGGAAGCCTTCTCCGCAAGCAGCGATATGCACCTCCTGTAGGTCCGTGGTGTGACTGCCCCCATTGAATCTGTGCGCTGGCTGCGTTCTGCACGTTATGGTGCTGTAGTGTAACATGAGACACCCCTCCACGGATCCCCATCCTTTGCCTCGCTTTATTCATATTTTGTTTCCTTTTGCCGTCGCAAGCCTGTGATAGCCATTGATGAGGATTGGTGAGGGAGGGGCGGGGACTTTTCGGGATGGGGGTAAACTTCAAATTGATGGAAAACCCCCGCTCGTTTTACCGTTTTTGGAGGGGCTGGTATTAGTGAACTGCTCCCCCTCATTGATGATGCTACTTGCCAGTTCAGGTCTTCTGGACGCTTCTTGTTTGGAGCCGCACGGAGCTTCTTGTTACAACTGTATGCATGAGGGATGAGGGATTGATTGATGCTGATGCGAAGGATCTGAGGTTGTTTCGGGAAGGACGATGCATCTTGATCTTTTCTCTGTTATCGCTGTGCTGCACGATCTAGACCGAGCGGAACCAAACTGTTGAGGAAGACTGCTTACAAAATGCTTTGATTACCCATCTCGACTGCCATTTTAATCGTGGAAGCAGCGGAGTGTACGTAGACCGAGAGTCTTCGGGAATGAGGTCATTGCCGATTGCTAGTTCCTTTCCTGTCCTGCGTGGTTTACTAACCTGCATCGGTGAGTTCTGGAGTGTTACAGGGAAGGAAGGTACTGCCCGGTCAGTGGGACCCTCCCAAGTAACCCAGTAATTAACGAGTACGAAGTACAAAAGCGTACTACGCATATGTCGCATATGTATTAGCGACCGCGCCACCCACCCGTTGTGCCTACCGAATTTCCCTCATGACATGACACAAGGACGCATAAGATAAGCACTGACGACATATTTAACTTGCGTGCTCGATTGGCGGGCTGCACTGCATGGTGGGACTTGACAGGACTGGAGATTGCAGCCTGCAGACTGCAGGTCGAGGCGAGGGAGGTAGTTCAGTTACAGCTACGGCAACCTCGAAGCTGTGTGTTCCTTCTGTTCTCGGTCTGACGGGGAGACTGACTCGGGCAGAAGTCGAAGAGGCAATAATTGGACCCTCAAAGTGGGAAAGTACTGTCTTACGTTGTTGTCTCAAGTAATTCTCCGCTCATCGACATCGCGTACATCTGGTCTGGTCATCGACCGATTTGGCTTCGGCTGCATGCAATTCACCTCAAGAGACTGGCCAAAAAAATGTCCCTTGCTGCTGCGCGGGAACAAGGGCGTCCGGGGGCCCTGCTCAATCGTACAGCGCGCTTCGATGCCTGCCCCCCAGGGTTTAAATTGATCCCGTCTTATTTTCCAGGGCACCGGCCCGGCTGGTCCACCAAAATCAGCCAGTAACCAAGCAACCAAAATGCCCGGTCAGACGTTCTCAGTCGAGTCCAAGCCCCAGAAAGGCAAAAACTCGAACCTTTTTTCGTGCCTAACAAAATTTGGTAGTAACCCACCCACCAAACCAAAAAACGAGAGCGGGATGCGGGATGGGCCAGCCAGGATGGGAGGCGGGACGGACGCAATTTATAAGATTTCCTCGGAGACCGAGTTAAAATGACTCTTTCGCCTGGGTGGTTTGGGCCTCGAAACCCTTTTGGTATATATCCCGTACCAAAACCCCGAGCGGGCTCCCCGAACCCTTAAAATCCTAAAACCTCTTCCGACTATTTTTTTGCTGGGCTTATTACGTATCTTCTCAGCACTACTTACTACCAAGGTTACTACGGTCCACGGTCCTTGCATCTTCCGGCAATCTTTCTCGGTAGAACGGGGCTTTTTTTTCTTATCCCTTCTCCTCTCTCTCTCTCTCGCTCTCTGTTTCCTTTTGCAGAAAGCCCTCAACAAAGCTCCTAAAACCTGCGACGAGCTTCGGAATCGTGAGAGGACTGGACCCTCTTAGAAGGCAACATCCCAACCAGGTTCGTATGGTCTCGCCCCCCAATCCTTTCCCCATCGAATCGCATCCATCGCATCGTTTTATCACGCTCCTCTCCGATGCGTTTTCTCCTCTTTCCGATCATCACACACTACGCGCCCCCACACACTCCCCCTCTACCAGCTTGGCTCATTTCCCCCTCTTTGTGCGAAAGAAGCTGGTGCAGCACCTTTGCGACTAGGGACTCCACTAGTTGTCAAAAGCCTCAGTGTAGAGTCGTTCTCGGCTCCACCCATCGCACCCATCGCACCTAGAGCCACCCAGGAACCTCCCAAATCAAGGCATTCTAGTGAATTATTGTCCCAAAATTCTCCTTTGCCTAGAGGTCTAGCCCTCCACCCCCCTTGCGCGATTCAGTGCTGCCCCTCCCCCCCGCACAGGCAGCAATGGAAGCAGCAGAGAAACGCAAGTAGTAGCGAGGTTGAGGGGAGAGTAGAGGAGGAGAGATGAGAGGAAGGAGAAGGGGACCTAAAACGAGTGAGCGAGCTGGGACGAGAGCGCGCCGCTTATCTGCCGCAAAGCTCCACCTTTGGCAAAGGCTTACCGCCGCGTCCGCCGAGTCGGTCCCCGTTCTCCCCTCTCTCGTTATTCCTCCCACCCCCCTCTGCCCTGCCACGAAAGACGTCCCGCCCCTCCCATCCGCTGCCACCCACCCCCCCTTTCCATAGCTCCATACCCGGCTCGGTGTTACATGCCCTGGACACTCATTGGATGGACTCGACATCACTAACCTCGGGTTTGAAAAAGAAAAAGCAATAGGCGTTTATCCGATACGCCGGTATTCCCATTTTACAAAGCAAGCAACAGCCGCTTGGAGGGGTCGACCGCGAGCCCTCTTATACATACCATAGCCGCCCACCATGAACTCCCTCCGCATCATCGCCCGGCCTGCCGGTGTTTGTATCGCTCGTGCCTCTCTCCGAACAACAACCACTTCTCCCCTCGCCGCAGCCGCCCACTACTACAACGCTTCCAACAACAGATTCACCAACAACACCAACAGCTGCTTCTCCTACTACGGAGCACGACGAACCATGGCGATCGCTAGCAAGATCAAGGTCAAGAACCCCGTCGTCGAGCTTGACGGGGACGAGATGACGCGCATCATCTGGAAGAACATCAAGGACAAGTTCATCTACCCTTACCTCGACATCGACCTCAAGTACTACGATCTCGGCCTCGAGTACCGTGACGAGACCAACGACCAGGTCACCCTCGATGCCGCTGAGGCCATCCAGAAGTACTCCGTCGGTGTCAAGTGCGCTACCATCACCCCCGATGAGGCGCGTGTAAAGGAATTCAACCTCAAGCAGAGTATGTGACGTTTTCAGCTTCTTCTTCGATTTGACCCCTCCAAACCCCTCCTATCCGGACTTAATTGGCGCTCGGGAAGTGGGGTAAAGGCAAAAAAAAATATTGGAAAAAAAAAAGCCAAGTTGTTGAGATAGCTAACATCTACCAAAGTGTGGCTCTCGCCCAACGGTACCATCCGAAATATTCTCGGCGGCACCGTGTTCCGTGAGCCCATTGTCATCCCCCGCATTCCCCGTCTCGTCCCCGGCTGGGAGAAGCCCATCATCATTGGCCGTCACGCTTTTGGTGACCAATACCGCGCCAAGGACCTCGTTGCCCCCGGCCCCGGTACCCTCAAGCTCGTGTACACTCCCGTCAACGGCGAGCCCCAGGAGGTCGATGTCTACGAGTTCAAGAACGGCGGTGGCGTTGCCCAGGCCCAATACAACACGGATGAGTCCATCACCGGCTTCGCCCATGCCAGCTTCAAGCTCGCCCTGTCCAAGGGTCTCCCCCTCTACATGAGCACCAAGAACACCATTCTCAAGAAGTACGACGGCCGCTTCAAGGACATCTTCCAGGAGCTCTACGACACCACGTACAAGAAGGACTTCGAGGCTAAGGGCATCTGGTACGAGCACCGTCTTATCGACGACATGGTTGCCCAGATGATCAAGAGCTCCGGCGGCTACGTCATGGCCCTCAAGAGTGAGTTTTTAGAGAACCCCTCCTCTGACCCCCACCCACTTGAATCTCGTAATTCCGTGAAACGGCAAGCTCCGGGTGGTTACTAATATCCTACATCCAGACTACGACGGTGATGTCCAGTCCGACATTGTCGCCCAGGGCTTCGGCTCCCTCGGTCTCATGACCTCCGTCCTCATCACCCCCGACGGCAAGACCTTCGAGTCCGAGGCCGCCCACGGCACCGTCACCCGCCACTACCGTGAGCACCAGAAGGGCCGTGAGACCTCCACCAACCCCATTGCCTCCATCTTCGCCTGGACTCGTGGTCTCATCCAGCGTGGTGAGCTCGACGGCACCCCCGAGCTCGTCCAGTTCGCCCAGAGGCTTGAGCAGGCCTGCATTGACACCGTCGACATCGACGGCATCATGACCAAGGATCTTGCCCTCGCCTGCGGCAAGAAGGAGAGGAGCGACTACGTCACCACCAACGAGTACCTCGAAGCCGTTGAGAAGAGGCTCAAGGATACCCTCGCCAAGCTTTAAGTTGGAAAAAAAAAAGGAGTGTGAGAGAGCTGAAGTGACATTTGCGATGACTTAGAGATCAATGGCAAGGGCGAAGAAAAAAGTCTGAGAAGGCTTTCCTTTGGCCGTTTGGCTTCGCATATTAGAGAAGGATTCTTTTTTTGTTCTTGTTGGGAAGACTTGAAATAATGTTTTCCCTCTAGATATTCTCTCTGATTTTTTATTCCAACTCTTTTCCCGAAAGGGTGGGTGGAGGAAGTACATAGCATGCATACATCTCTTTCATTGTTGTTTTTCTTCCCCTTGTTTTGCTTTTTGCAATGCGGGAGTGGTTCGGCCTTTCTTTTCTTTACTCTCTGGTTTGCTTTTCTTGTTTTCTTACCACATTGTTCTTGGGATATGGGCACTTTTTGCGACAACATTTCTTTTCCCCCCTTCTTGGTTCTGATGGGGAGATGGAGGAGATGTATGTATGTGGCCAGCTAGCTGGCTTCTTTTTTTTTTTTTTTTCTGGGTTCGAAGATTCTATGTAGATACGGATTTAGTTCAGTATATGAAGAAACTCCTTTTTGTTGGACCGGGAACTCGGTTTCTTTTTTTTTCAATCGTTCATTGTCTTGAGCTGTTTACCAGCTCTCTTTGGCTTCTGGTAACTATTTCGGAGAGACTTTGCAGCTAGGGAATTGCTTGAATTGGCATCACATTTAGATATAAACGCAAGCTAAACATTTACCAGATGTTTTTGGGCAGTTTCTCAGCATGATGCATTGTGATGATAATAATATGACAATTGAGAGTAAATTCATCTATCCCACCTTAAATCTTGATCCCAGCCCAGCCCAGCCCAGTCCAGACAGCAAAGCCCACCCATCGTTTCAATGCCAGTTCCCACAAAAGAAGGTAAATGAGAAAATAAGCTGCAAGACCGTACTTTAACGACAAGAAGAGAAAAGAACGGCGGAGAGGAGGGAAAAGAAGAAAGGAAAACAAGTAAAAGAAAAGAAAATAAAGATATTCAAAACGCCTCTCCTTTTAAGCAATAATACAGAATTACCATATAAAACAACACTTTCCCTTCCCAAAAGTTTTCTCAAAATAAAAATAAAAAATAGAAAAGGGGTGCGGGCGCGTATCCTCCTCCCTCACTCCTCAGCAGCAACCTTCCTCTTCTTCCCCGCAAGCGGCGTCCCCTCCACATCACTCTTCCTCTTCTTCTTAGAAGGCCGACTACTCGACCCACCCTTGGGCCTATACCCGCCATCATCGTCCCTCTTCCTCTTCTTCGCGGCGGCGGGCGTGGCGTAGTCGTCGTCCTCGCCCATGGAGAGGTCGTGCTGCTGCTGCTGCTGCTGCTGCTGCTCGGCGAGGATGCGATCGCGGTCGGCTTTGCTCTGGCGCTTGGAGGAAGACGCCTTGGAAGAGGAGGATTTGGACGATTTCTCGGCCGCTGAGGATTTGGAGCCGCCCTTTTTGCGGGCGGAGGCGGTAGCGGGGCCGTGGTGGGATTCGTCGTCGTCGTGGTGATGGTGGGCCGCCGCTGATTCGCCGCCTTGGAGGAAGACGTGGGAGGCGTTTGATTTGAGCCAGTTGTATGCGCTGTGGGGGTATTTGACGAGGAAGTCGCGCGTCGCAGAGGAAGGAGGGAGACCAGCACTAGTAGATGTCGCTGTGGGAAGAGCGCCGTCCTTCGCTGCCGGGGCGAGGCTGTTTTGCTTCGGTAGACCCAGTCGGAGGTCGGTCTCGTAGAGATAGTTTTCAATCTCGTCGACGGTTAGGAAGGTGGCGGGGTCATCTTCGCCAGCAGCCGGGGTGATGTCTTGGAGGGTGTCGGGAAGGGAGTCCTTGGCTTGGTCGTAAGAGAGGTGGGGGACGTCGGATTCGAGGGCGGCGAGGGATTTAGAGGGGGTTGTTGATGGGGAGTCTGTTGGGGATTCGGCTGGGAGGGTGAGGGTTGGGACGGAGATGCGTTTTTCGGGGGGGACTTGGGGACATTCGTTGATGTCTGTGAGGAGGTCGAGGAGACGACTGTGTTAAAAAAAAAAAAAGAGTTAGTTATATGTGTTTCTTCCTTTCCGATAGAGAAAAGACGGAATAGTGGAGGTCATAACGAACTCATTCTCGATTGCTATTCTCTTGATCGTCGCCTTGGCCCTCTGCTCACTCAACCAAAGAACTTCCGCCTCGCGCATCTTGTGGTCAAACGTCACGCGGAGTTTGCGCCATTTCTTCTTCCAAGAGCGATACTTGGGCCGAGCATCGGCTACGGCATCTTCTTCTGTTCCTCCTCTGCCCCCTTCCTTCTTTATCTTCTTGTCGCCGTTGGCGTGTCTGTCGTCGACGCGGATGGTGTCATCGGCGGCCGGGGTGGAGGGGGTGGAGTGGGCGGTGTCGCGTTTTGTGGGGGATTCGTCATCCATTGTTATGGAGATGGGAAGATGGTGGTTTGGCGGCGGAGGTTTTGGAGGAGTTGGGAAATTGGTGAGGGAGGGAGAAAGGGGGCGTCGTTGAGATGGAATGGAGTTAATGGAATATTTTATCGAGGATGATGCGCGTTTGGTGATGAATGAGCGACGTGCTGTATGGGGGTTGTTCAAGCCGTTGGTGGTCGGGGAGGTTGAAAAGGAGAGAGTTTTTGACTCCTGCGGATGGTAAGATAAAATCCGAGTTGATGGGAATGGATCGTAGACATGGGCCGAGAACGCGGAACGTGGAATGTGGACGAGAAGTAAATTGAATTGGACCAAAGACAAGAAAATGGAATTGAAACGGAAAATGGCAAAACGGAGACTGAATTTCCACGAGGCTGAGCTTGGACCAACGAGGAGTTGACATCCTTTCAACGAAGGAGGTACGAAGTAGTTTGTACTAAGTCGGAAGTACTTTGTATCTTCGATTTTTAATCTTGGCCTTTTTGCTCCTGCTCTTCTCGCCTCGCCAAATCAGAGAGCCAGGAAATAATCAGACGAAGCAGTCGCGATCAACAGAACTCAAATCTCATCAAACAAATTAATTCTCGACTCTAAGTTTGGGTTTAGAAGCTCCCATCTCTCAAAGAAAGGAAGACAAAAATTAGAAAATTTACAACAATTTACCTCTTCCTTAACCTGTATCAACCCCCAGAGTCTAGAACTTGACCAATTGCCCAATCCCAGCTTTGGTCCATCAAGCTCTCTACTACCCCTCCCCCACATCTCCAAAATCTTCCTCTTCCGTTCCCTCTCTCCCTCTCTCCCCCAAAACACCAACACCCTCCCCTTACCCATCCAACCATTGCATGTTCCGCACCCTCAAAATGGCCACCGAAGCAGCCGCCAAACGCCTCAAAAGCACCCCTCCCACAATTGGCACCCACAGCGGCCACTTCCACGCCGACGAAGCCCTCGCCGTCCACATCCTCCGCCTCCTCCCCGCCTACGCGACCTCCCCCCTCGTCCGCACGCGCGACCCTTCCCTCCTCTCCGAATGCCACACCGTCGTCGACGTCGGCGGCGAATACGACCCGTCGACCAACCGCTACGACCACCACCAGCGCACCTTCACGACCACCTTCCCCGGGCGACCGACGAAGCTGTCCAGCGCGGGGCTCGTCTTCCTACACTTTGGCAAGCAGGTCATCAGTAACAAGCTTCGCGAATCTTCCTCGACCGAACCTTCTTCGGAAGTGGTCGAGCTTCTCTGGAAGAAAATCTACGAATCGTTCGTCGAGGCCCTCGATGCTCACGATAACGGCATCTCCGTCTACGACCCCCAAGCCGTCTCCTCCGCCGGCCTGACCAAGCGGTTTTCGGACGGCGGCTTTAGTCTGGGCGCCATGGTCGGCCGCCTTAACCCCAACTGGAACGACGCCGTGCCCTCTGATCCGGAGGAGGCGCAGCGCCAGGAGGACGCGAGGTTCTTGGCCGCCAGCAAGCGTATCGGGGAGGAATTCGAGCGCGACCTGGACTACTACGTTCGCGCGTGGCTTCCCGCCCGCGAAGTCGTCCGCGCGGCTTTCGAGAAGAGGAAGGACTTTGATCCGCGGGGTCGCGTCCTCGTCTTCGAGGGTTCTTCGGCGCCCTGGAAGGATCATCTCTATACCCTCGAGGAGGAGGCGAAACAGCAGGGAGACGTCGAACCTATCGTCTATGTCATTTATCCCGAGAAGCCCGTCCCCGGTGCCAAGTGGAGGGTTCAGGCCGTCCCTGTGAGCAAGGACTCGTTCGAGAGCAGGAAGGCTTTGCCTTCGGCTTGGAGGGGCTTTAGGGATGAGGAGTTGGATGCTATTTCGGGCATTCCGGGCGGTGTGTTTGTGCATGCTTCGGGGTTTATTGGTGGGAATAAGACTTTTGAGGGGGCTAAGGCCATGGCTCTTAAGGCTCTCGAGTTATGATTTAGACGATTTAAGTTTTGTGTTGTTTCTCTTTTATCAAAAAAGCTGTTACAGGGTTCGTCGAGAGGGGGTATGGGAATTGGAAATGGGGAATATATTTGTTTCCATTGTATTTGAACGAAGAAAAAAGAAAAAAGAGTCATAAACATACACGTCCATCGTGATATTCGATGGGGGAAAGAATGGCCCTTGCGATCTGATAGGCCTCATTTCCTTTCAAACCGAGCCAAAAGGAAAAATAACTCCGAACTTGACCGACGAAAGAAGGGGAAAAGAAAAAAAATAGGACACAAGGTCGCCTGCCTGCTGATGGGGACAAAAAGTTCAGGTCTTTCGCCAATCTGACTTTCATGAAGCGCTTCGAGATGCTTCGCTCATCGTTTTCCCATTTGATCGACGACAATAATGAAAAAAAGAACCATTTCCTTTTGCTGATTGTTTCTGGGGGGGGAATAAAAATCGTTTCATATTTTTGGGGTAGGTTTTCTTTCTCTCTTTTTTTTTTCTGTTCTTTTTTCTCTTTTCTCTTTCTTCGATTCATCCATCCCATTGCGATTTTCCCTAAACGCCAACAAACTCGCATCCTTTTCGTAGGCTTCATATCAGAATGTAAGAGGGTAATAGGGTGTGCCTCGGCCTCCAGATCAAAACAACCATGACAGAGTATCAACAAAGGAAATAAAGTGAAAAACAGGGCGACGGAGTCAAGAATACATGTGAAAGCTCCAGGCCCAATCCATAGTCCCACAATACAATAGAAAAAAAGAGAAAAAAAATAAAACTCTCATCGTCAAGGTATCAGCAACGTCTCCCCCACCTCTTCAACCTCCCTACGCCCCCCAAAATCACCGCCGAACAGGCAACGACTTCACAACCCCACCAACCGGCACCGCCTTATTCTCCTTCCCCTCCTCAGCCTCCACATCCTCGGCGCTCGTCTCCCGATGCAAAAAGCTGCTCTCCTTGACGGGGCTTCCCGCCTGTATGCCAGCGCCGGTATGCTTGAGGATGTGTCCCGTGGGCCCACCGTTGTTAACGGGGCTCGTGAGGTGGGGGATATTCTCGGGGACGGGGTGCTCGGAGCCGACGGAGCCCGTGTCGACGGAGTCGGCCTTGCCGGCCTTGGAGAGGGCGTAGTCGCCCGAGTCGAAGTATTTGCGCTCCTTGAGGTGCTTGGCGAAGTGGTCGGAGCGGGAGGGGAGTTTGCCGTAGAGGCGGAAGAGGCGCTGTTCCTCGGGGGAGAGGGACTGGCGGAGAGTTAGCTGGTGGGGGGAGGTCTTATTGGAAAATTAATCTGAAAAGGGGAACGAAAGGACGGGGGAGGGAAACGGTGGGCTGGAGGAAAAGCGTTGATGGGGGACGGGAAAGAGGTCAGGTTAGGCATGGGCCGAGACTGAAGCGGGGTTGTGTGTAGCGGAAAGCACCTTGAGGGAAACGAGGGGGGGCTCGAAGCTGGTAGGGAATGGGCATTTCGACGAACCTTGATGTCAATCTTGTTCTTCTGATGGGGATTCATGTTTGCGGTATCCGAACGATGCTTCTCGGGGAGTTTGTTGAGCTGTTTTGGGGAGGGTGGTGGCGTGCGTCGACTCCGTGTGGGATTTGTTTTCGTTTGAGTCAAAGAGGGCGGGGTGTGATGTATTGTTGCCTCTTGTCGGTTCCCAGCGACAGTGGTTCGGATGTTGAGAATCGAGGTTGCGAGCAGAGGCAAAAACACACGAGGCTCTGTTGTCTCTGGGCGGAAATCACGAGCGGTTTTTTTTCTCCCTTCAAAACGAGTTGCTTTTGTATACTTGGGCGCTGTCAAAAAGGTTGTTTGGGAAAGCCAGGCCTGAGATCAGTTGTTATTGATGTGGACTGGGGAAGTTTGAGGAGGTTCAGGGTGACAAATGAACGGAGTTTGCCGCGTTGCTATGAGGTGCTTCAATCTTGTAGCGGGGAATGTTGTGGGGCTAATTGTATCCTATACATTTACATTATATCACAATAGCCAATCCAAGAAAGGAAGTACCGCTTCACCCCGTCCAGATCTCGGATCTCTGCACATCAAAACTAAGATCCAACCTCATCCGGCCTCACCTCTTCCTCCGAAGCAAACAATTAAATACAAAGGATGGATACTTGAGCAGAAATTTGCGGCACACCGACCTTGATCGTTTATATTACAGTCCCATAACCAAAAAAACAAAAAAAAAAAAAAAAAAAAAAAAAAAAAA